>JACXGM010011923.1:0-24322 GCA_016801145.1 Umbra pygmaea
TAATTCTTTGAGATAGGAATTTTGGGTTTTCATGAGCTGTATGCCAAAATCATCAGTATTAAAACAATAAATGACCTGAAATATTTCAGTTGGTGTGCAATGAATCTAAAATATATGAAAGTTAAATTTTTATCATTACATTATGGAAAATAATGAACTTTATCACAATATGCTAATTTCTTGAGAAGGACCTGTAGTTCAAGTTTAAGCATAGTGGCTAGGAAAAACTCCCAAGTAATTTGCTTCCCAGGAAGAAACCTACAGAGGATCCAGACTCAGTGGGGTGGCCATTCCTCTTCTGGCTGTGTCGGGTGTAAAGTCCAAGAGTGCATGTGTGATGACTTCAGCTACAGTACACACTATATATATATATAAAAAATCCATTAGAGTTTTCTATCTTTTTAAAGCACAAAATAGGTTAATGAGGTAGAAACTAGGCATTGTTAGCTTTAATATTTTTTCCCCCTTTTTAATAAGATTTTCCCTCAAAATCTCATTACCGCAATGTCTCTGTGTCAAATTTAAAACTTACTTTAAATTATAAATATAACCAATATATTTCATTAAAACCTATTTAATTTGGTTAAGACTATTACATATTTAAAGAAAATTATGAATTCTGGCAATATAAATTCCAAACTTGTCAAAATGTTTGGGAAAACCCTGTGTCCGAAGGCCAGAATTTCATTACCGTTTCTTTTTTTCCACCTATAATGCATCACTAAGAAGAGAAATATCAAAGATGGCTACAAAAAAAGCTCATCTTTTCTCTTTCTTAGTTTATTTGTGACACCCCAAATAGCATTTTAGATTAGCATTAATGTAACAGTATACCGTAATACTTCATATTAAAATAAAAAAATTAAAAATCCATGCATTTTTCTCCCAACCCAATTCCCTCTAATCCTGCCTCGTAGGCAGCTCGCCAACTCTTTGTACCAATCTGTGCATTCATGAGGGACGCTCAAATGGTTCATCCAACCACGTCACCCAGCCGCTGATTCTTTCTGCACTGTTCATCCAACACGGAATCCTTTAGTCAGATCATGTACAGGATGATTACGTTCACCGACTATACTTCTGTGATTGAATTTACAGGCGCCCAATCTGCACAGTTACTGGATAGTGACGTGGCAAGGTAGATGACTTGATGTATTGGATGGGGTCGAGTGATGGTGACTTCAGCTTCTCAGAATGACCTGTTTTGACTGGAATTTTATGGACATAATAATCGCAGCATTTAAACTAATGTCTTGAATTGGACTCTCATTGTTTGGGTCTCGGTCTGGACTCGCCCCCCTTCGGTCTTGGTCTTGGTTCGGAAGTGAGTTGCTCCAGTCTTGGTTTTGACCACACAACACTATGTCCGCATAAAGTATGGCCAATGTGAAATTAGCTCAGCATGCTTACAATTGTGTAGGTTATATCACGTATCACAACATGTCTAGCATAACAGTATTTCTATGGGTTTGTAGTTAGCTAGATATATATCGTTTTAACATTTATTGAACTATCAACCATGAATCTTGTTTTGAATTATAAACCATGTAAATGTATAGGCCTTAACTGTTTATTACTTATATTTGATAGGTGACTTCAATGAAACAAGCCTTAAACCAATACATTTCCATGAACATAGTCTAATGTGTGAACGACAGTTCCTGCAGTTATGATCTCAAGTCATGACCACACCAGGGGCCACTCCAGTCAGCTAAGAACAGGAAACTGAGGCTACAATTTGCCAGGCCCACCACAGTTGGACAATAGAAGATTGGAAAAACATCGCCTGGTCTGATGAATCTCGATTTCTGTTGCAACATTCAGATGGTTGGGTCAGAATTTGGCATTAACAACTTGAAAGAATGGATTCATCCTTCCTTGTATCAACGGTTCAGGCTGGTGGTGTTACAATGTAAAAAATCTGTAAGCAACTGCGTAATCTGTAAGCAACTGTGTGGTGCAATAATGTTGATATGTATATATGTAATATCTCTGAGGAATGTTTCCAGCACCTTACTGAATCTATATAATGAAGAATTAAAGCAGAAAAAGGGAATCCAGCTGGTACTACACAACCAATTACTTCCAACATTTTTGCCAGGCTCTATGCACCAGCGTTTGGAGTCTTGGGGTGGTTAAGTCATTGGTAATGAGACAATTTGTCCTGATTATGTTCTTCATGGTCTGATTCTCCTGAAGTGATAATGCATAAGAGACCATGTTATGTCATTATTGCTGGTCAGACTGGGGATGTTGTGAGCTATGAAGCAGAACCAACCTAGCTGGAAAACCAGTGTCCTTCCAAGGGCGTGTTAATTGAAAAACACGGCGTCTTTCCATTCCGTAACTGTTCCCCCTACATACTCTGTCGTTTGTCCTCTTTCCTCCCTGACCCGGAAAATTCAAAGTGATAGTAGAGAGATTACTTTATTAATAGACAAGTGGAATAGAGTCTTCCTATCCACAATAGCTGACAATGTGGAAGTGTACCTTCTTTTTCCCAATAGCTGACCTTGTACAATAATGTGTGCCTTTCCACAATAGATGCAGTAAAGAGGCCATTGGAATGCAACAGAATGCTAAAAGTCATGCCACTCATGGGGAATTAACAGGACACTTTCATCGGTACATAGTAAAAAACTCGAACAATGTGATATAACGATGTGAATATCTGTCAGATCCTTTATGATTTCTGTATTTAATCAGGCAAACTATGGAATTAAGTGAGTACAATTTCTATATACAGGTTGTTTTATCTGCTTAACATTTTATAATTGCCATTTTGTGATTGATAAATAAGACTGTTAACTGCTACATGCCACTCAAATCAGCTGGTAGCATAGCTAGCATACAGAAATCAGTGGGCTTAGTCAGATATGTTTGGCTGTAATGAAGTAGATTGTTGATGATGAAATGAACAGGGCCCTATTTTAACAATCTAAGCACATGGCGTGAAGCGCATTGCACAAGTGCGCTTTGGGCGTGTCCAAATTCATCTTTGCTAGTTTGACGCCGGGCGCATGGTCTAAAAGGGTTGTACTAAGTGTCTTCATTAATTCATGGGTGTGTTTTGGGCGTAACATGCAATAAACCAATCAGAGATTCATCTCCCATTCCCTTTAAGAATGGGAGATGGTTTGTACCTTTCCCGCATTGCTAATATGACAGCGGATTTGCACCGTAATTTTTTATTTGTAATCTTTTGTATGTTCGTGTGCTGCTGTGCTTCCCTGTTTGTGTGCAACAAGCATAGTGTGCATGCGCTGTGCCTATGCCATAGGTGCATTTGACTAATTTGCTGTTAAAATAACCATGACATGCTGCGCCATTGACATTAGACCAGGTTTTTGTTGGTCAATGGTGCGATCACTTTCCGATGCCTCAAGATAGCAATACACCTAGAATTATCCTGAACACACCTCCCTGTTAGACCAGCACTCCCATGGGCGCAAATATGGGCGCAGGTGCATTTGATATTTCAACAACGCTGGCACCTGATGGGAATTTGACAACTGCGTCGGTCTTAAACTAGAAAAGACACTTGCGTTCAGACTTTGCACTGCGTTGCGCCGGGTGCAAGCTAGGGCCCACAGTGTTTCCTCTATGTTGCTTGGGTAATGGCCGCCCGCCATGGCAAAAATACTTCCGCCATGGTATCAGAATATAGGGCTGTACAAAAGCCGTCTATCAGCAGTGATAGAGTGCTGCACACTCCAGGTACAGTAGGTGGCAGCTTAAAAGTCGGTTGCGATTTGCCAAAAAATCAAAGAAGATAAAGTGCATGTCGGAGAATAGCGCGGACACGCTTCACACCCATATATTGAATATATCACTGGATATAACCATGTGTGACGTCCCCCATAGGTTTGTGAAGATCTGATTTGGGTCATCGAATTTGCCGTTACGGGCGCAGACATCTTGGTTGCGGATGTGACGATTTTAGACGAGAGGGAGGAGTAATTTAGCTAGCTAACTGATATTAATTGGGATGCTTACAAAAAACAGTATTAAAACAAAATTTAAAACAAAATGTAACGTTACTTACCAGAAAAACTGAACTGCCAACTCCTTTGAGTGTCTTGTCGTACAACCGAACACCATAGCCACACCCTAAAAGCCTCTTTGCTTTATCGGCGATTTTAAAATCAACAAGACCATAATTCAAAACATGAACATAATGATAAATTGGAGAAGGCTTAAATCTAGCGATTGAGACCATATACTCATTATGAAAATGTTTACTGAGTTAATAAATCAAGTATATTATGTCTCTCATTCTCATAGACTATTACAGAAACAGAGCTCTTTTGCTACCAGGCGTATCGTCCCCAGCTAGAATTCAGATAGAATGCAGGTTTAAGGAACTTCCTCATTTGCGTCACTTTGCCAAACTGGATGCTCACCCTGTGTTCACACCACGAACTGGCACACGCACCACTGGGCGGAAATTTGAGATAAAGGAAAAAAGAGACTGCAGCTTTCCGTAGGATAACTTGAGATCGGTGTGTGTGTCCTTGATAACTGTAAGTCGTATAACTAATGTTGTCAGTTCATTTAAGCCTGTTATTGTATTAGTCTATAGTTCTTGCAAATTTAAATTGAGTTACCTGTTGATTTTTCTGTTTTTATTCTTCACCTGCTAGCTAAATTGCACATGGCTGTTGATTAGATATAATAGCAACTGCTGAACGCGCTTGCTTACATTTGTATCTTAGGTGAATTTTTTACATGCTGAAGTAGTTACACTGCATTAAGATAATGTAATTAATAGTGTGTTTTTTTGTTTTTATATATTATAAAAATGACAGTTCAATCACAACTAAAAATATGCCTTATTATGTGTGAATAGAGGTAAATAAATATATTTGTTTTAAATATCAAAAAGTCAGTTCCGTTTCATACGTAAAACATTTGGTGGCGGGGAAGGGGGGTTGTTGTTCGGACAGACCTGCATCCACTGCTAAAAGAAATCTTAAAGGAAACACTGAACATATATTGGGTTTGAACACAAGCATCACATTCCTGTTCTTAAATCAACAAAGTGTTTAATACCAGTAATAGCCTAAAAATAGACTAATTTAGCTGGGAGTCAATTGGGTGATTCATGTTTTCCTTCACAGCACAGTTCCTCTAAATATTGCCATAATTCTATTAACCTTTTTTCCCCATCTATTGCTTACATAGTGGAATAGTGTATTTTTGTTTGGTTGAAAGCGCATACTATGCACATGCTTACAAAAGATATAAAGATATGCTACTTATTGTTTTGTCACTTAAAGGTATTGCACAATTATGACAACTTAAAGATGAAGTCTGCCATTTTAACCACTAAAAGTGGCACTATTGTTGTCAATGGTGTCTTGTGTAAATAGATCTGGAATTTCAATGCAAACTGAAGTATAACAGTGATTGTAATTACTCTTTTTACACATATAACCAGCATGTTACATATTCAGTCAGAAAGGTCCCTGGTTCTAATTCCCTGACAGTCAAGGTGAAAGTGTCACGCCCAACCCAGGGAGGGCTAACGTTTACAGGGACTAATAAAAAATTGTATTGGACTGCTTTGTATTTATCTGTTATATGATATGTATATATCTGTTATTTGATGTATATCTTAGTCTGTTCTAGCAAGGATATGGGTGGGCTAGGTTATGCTGTTCTTGTAGACTCTGATTAGTAACAACAGTCAGCCGTGTTGACGTAGCTAGTTAGTAACAACAGTGAGCCGTGTTCACGTAGCTAGTTAGTAACAACAGTGAGCCGTGTTCACGTAGCTAGTTAGTAACAACAGTCAGCCGTGTTCACGTAGCTAGTTAGTAACAACAGTCAGCCGTGTTCACGTAGCTAGTTAGTAACAACAGTCAGCCGTGTTCACGTAGCTAGTTAGTAACAACAGTCAGCCGTGTTTACGTAGCTAGTTAGTAACAACAGTCAGCCGTGTTCACGTAGCTGGCTAGTAACAACAGTCAGCCGTGTTCACGTAGCTAGTTAGTAACAACAGTCAGCCGTGTTTATGTAGCTAGTTAGCGTAAGACTACTTAAGCTGGACAGACTGAGAGAGAGAGAGATGTCGGACATTGAGAGAATTGACGTTGATTCACCTGTTACCTGTGTTACGTGAGTTTCGTTTGCTAGTTATCCAGGTGCTTTTTTTATTTGTCTATTGTGAAAAGAGTGTGGTATGTTGATTTATATGCGTACGCTCTATGCCTTAGCTTAGCCCAGTGTCCATGCCGCTGATTTAAGACCACGTAGCTTCTAAGGGATTATCGTTGTGCAAACGACTACTTGTTCACCTGCAACCAGACAGATTGGGTGGTTACCTGGATACCCATTTGAACAAAACCAACAGATTACATATACTGCCTCCGGTCTCTCTCCTTCTACACCACACAATGTTACAGAAAGCTCTGTTATTCAGTGTGTGAGCAAGACAGTTAACCCTAATAGTTTCTCCTCCCCCGTGTAACATCCCAACCAGGTCATTGTTGCAAATAAGAATTGGTTCTTAATAAACTTGCCTGGTTAAATAATGGTAAAATTTAAAAAATGTGCAAGCATGACCAAAACTATTCTTCACAGTCAGTTATTCACCATTGTGGCTGCAGTATTTTTTTAAACTGCTAAGTATACAGCCAAGCTAAAGATCTAGGTCCCAGTCTCCACCGCTCCACAGGGCACCATGTTGGCTAGCAGCTTTATCCTCTTCTCTAGGTAATGGATCTGTTGATGTGTCATCTCAAAGGTTGATCTGTATAAATATTCTACCTGAACTGAATGTTTAATGAGCAGAGAGCAGCCTATGAGAGGTTCACAGCAGTTTTGTTTGCTCATCTGTTGTTTTTTTCCCACCCGGTAACATCTTCAAAGCCTTGTCCCATGATGCCTCCCCGTCTACCTCATCCCCCCTTCCTGTCCGATTACTATGCCGTCTCATCACCCCTCCTTCGCACGCTTCTTCTGTGTCAACATTAGAGTTTTCTGCAGTGTGCTCAGGTAGCTTGGGGACTCCCCTATGCCCAGAGGTGGCTCCTATCTGGAGACCCTTGACAACAGCAACACATCACAGAGTAAGCAGTATGATCATACGACCTCAACGTGCACCGAAACTCATAAGACGACCGACTACAGAGCACCGAAACTTAAAAGATGACAGACTACAGAGCGCCAAAACTCAAAAGGTGACTGACCACAGATGAGCTACCAGAGCAAGCATTCATAACATTTTTTAAAAGCATGCAATGTACTTGAGATCATACAAGGTTGTAAAACCTGATCTGAACTCCATATGTACTAAGGCCATATTATTTAAAACAAAACAGCTTCAGAGTTTTAAGAACCATGGGAAAACTGGGAAGGAAAAACAACATAACAGGAAAACATCCTTACCAATCGTTGTAGGGCGATGGATGACGCAGTCTATTTCCAGGTGTTCACCTGGAAGAGAGAGATCCCATGACTCAGCGTCCAACAGAATACAGTGAAGACAAGATACAAAGTGTTCAGTTCAGACAGTGAACCATTGTTGTCTGTCCCTCCCAGTCTCTTATTGTGTATGGCTTCTGGGGCAAAACAACATCAGTTCTGCACCACTCAGCAACATTTCCAAGTCTGTTTTCAAGAAGCACTACTGAATTGAATCACAACCACAAAGGTATAAAAAGACCAAAAGTCCAGACATAAACAAGATAGCTAAAGTAATAAGCACATAGGTACTATGGGAAGATGTCATTTGCATACTTTCATTGGCAGCCTCTCCGTGTCATTCTCAAACCCCTTTGAATGTTAAAGCCAGAGGTCCCTTCCTTCAAACCGATGGGTACTGAAGAGACGAGGAGACGTGAGGAGAATTGAGATGTTCTCTGTTTGATAGATAGACAGCAGCACCCAACAGATCATGTCCTCATGGGTGCTTCCTGTCACAGCTGATCAGATCTGCATTCCAATAAACTCAACAAAGAGCACTTTGAGCTTCTCTGTGTGTCGGCGGGAACACCCTGAATGGAACGGGAGGGTCATTAGATTAGCAGCAAACCCAAGCCCTGAAAACATTTCCGAGAGACAGGATGAAACAAATCTTCAGTTTAGCGTGGTGTGATTACTGAGCATGGCCTCACAGAGATCCTTATTCATTAATGGGGGGGGGGGGGTCGGTCGGTCGGAGGGAGGAATTGCCAATTGAGACAGGCAGAACAGATAGAGGATGTTGTTACTGATGGTTCTTTACAAACACACACTCATTCAAACACACACTCATTCAAACACACACTCATTCAAACACACACCAACACACACACTGTCAGCGGTCTTCAGAACACGTCACTCTGGCCAGATGTTTTCCGCTCGATAAGCTGTGCGTTGACAAATTCTTCCCTCTCTCAAGATTTCATGTGACACTGGATTTGCATGTTATTGTTAATAACACAAATCTGGACATTGGTCTGATAAGGCTTTCATTTAAATAATTTTAGCGTCAAATCAGAATTTGAAAGCTATTTTGCAAATGTAATTTCATAGGTACAGGCCATCAATATGGTTCGATTTTTAGAACAGACAAATATGGTACTGTAGGTGCTTGATTCCTTGTGAAATAGAAAAATAATGTCCTTGTCCGTGACATAACGATTGAACTAGAGCAAGGAGTTTCAGCTGCCTGTTTATTTTGTCGTGACAACCCTGCTGAAGAGATAAATGTCCTGTCATGTACATCAGCTCTAACAGTACATCATTCTATGGAAAGAAGTTTGCATAAATTAACCTTGTACTTTCTGTCACAAAGCATTTTCCGACTGCAATGCTGGCCAGTCTGCTACACTGGCTCTTCTCCCTTTACTAACATTTCAAAGAACACTGCCAGTGCAAATAGAACTGATCTCCATGACTCAAAGTTGAGCCTGGGAGCCTCCGTCTCAGTGTGAACTCACAGATGTTTTGTGTCTGGGATGTTTGTGCCTTCATCTGCACTACAAAAGGATAAAGGACAAGCTTTCTCTATCTATTTGTGTTCCTTTTTTTGTGTGATTTTTCAAAGATTCTTTCTCCACAAAATTGGTCTTCCAATATTCCCTCTAACCCTGCCTTGTCGGCAGCTCTGCAACCCTCTGGACAGATGTAGGATTGTGAAGGACACTTACATGGTTCATCCAAGCACATGTCACCAAGCCGGATGAGTATTTTTGTACTGCTCATCCAACATGAAAACCTTTAGTCAGGTCATGCATGGGATGATTACGCCCCCTAACTATACATCTGCGATTTAATTTACAGGCACCCGACCTGCACACAATGAGTCGCTGGAGAGTGGCGTGGCAAGGTAGATAATTAAACTTATCTATCCCAAAACCCAGGCAGCTCTATGCCAATTTGCGCTGCCTCATGCTGGAGGTTCCAGGCAAGTTGGAGAAGCCATAGTCAGGCTTGAACCACTGACTTTCATAACATTCACTGTCCTGCAATGCAGCGACTTAGCCCACTACGCCACACATAGCTCAAATGCTTATTCTATCCTAACAAGCCACTTGCTCCTTTTCCTTTCAGGGGAGGTTGCCTCTTGTGGCTAAACCCAGGCTCTGTCTAGGTGCAAATGGGGCAGATTCCTTCCAAATCCTATAAACAGCTGCAGTCAAAGGCCAAGTGTGCCCAGTTACTGTATCTCAGCCCCACATCCACTCCGTAATGAAGGAGCCCCACATCCACACCCATATTCCACTCCTCAATGGCTATGTATACACTGGCAGCCCAATTCTAAACTTATTGGCCTTGCAGCTGATCAGATCAGCTGTTAAAAATAACTAGTGTGAAAAGACTTGATGTGATTGGTTAAAGGGCCAATTAGTTATAAATAAGATATACAAAATCCACTGCCTGTGTAGTACATGCAGCCTTGTGCCGTTCTAATAATGATGATAATGGGTCTGTCAGAAGAACTGCCAGGGGAATGAAGAGGGATGGGTAATGGAGAGGAGGGATGAGAAGGGATGAAGAAAGCCTGTTGACAGCTTGAAGATCTGAGTGTCAGCTGAAGAGCATGTGGGATATGCCATGATTGTAGTGTGCTTATGGCAGGCTTTCATCATTGGTCCTCAGCCACCCACACATTAAATCAAACCACATTTTATTAATCACTTGCCTTATTAACAACAGGTGTTGACTAACTGCAAAAATGTTTACTTTCGGGGCCTTATTCAAAAATGGTCATTTAAAGGACAACTCCGGTGCAAAATTAACCTAGGGGTTAATTACACATTAAGTTCAGCTCACGTAGCACAGAGTTTGTGGTTCGACTGGTCGAGTCTGTTTTCCCGAAGATGGCGCCTGGCTGTACACACAAACGGTACTGTCTTTTAAACAATCTTTTTAATAAACCATCTGTACACTTACAAATTTGTCAATGCTTCGATGTGCATGTACGGACCCTCATTTTGCTACTGTGGAAGTGTGGTGCTATTTTGAGTCTTGTTAGTGGTATAAAATAGCAATTTATTTTTACTTCATCCATGCATTCACAACTAGCGTTATGAGGTAATTATCAATTTGCACTAAAACTGTGCACATTTGATTAGCATGAAAACATATGCCAGAGAACGGTCGCCTCGGTAACAATGTGTTATTAACCCCTAGGTTCATTTTGCGCTGGAATTGTCCTTTAAGGAATGTATTTAAAAGCAGAAGGCAGTAAAACAAGGAATGTTTACTACATGATGTAAATAACAATAAGGAATATATGAACAATTATTTAAATCACAATACCTTGGCTACTTACAGGAAGTACAAATATAAAGTATTTAGGTAGATATTGGAAAGGGTTGTTAATAAGTAACATATAGAATAAGTGTGTTCATTTAGAATGTGTTTGTATGTGAGGTCTAGTGGGTGTGTTTAGTCAATACTGAAGGGATAGTTTGAAGTCAGTAGATCCACCAAGTCTTTTTTTACTTTGTTAACATTGTTTTCAGGAATTTGGTTAAATTTTAAATTTGGTCTACTGAATCTAGTGTGGTCCCACTCATCTGTCAGCAAAAACACTTCCCTCCAGCTTCCCTCAATGTTTGTGTAAATACAGAAGAAATGCCTTACATATAAAATAGTACCAATTTTGTCAACATTATATAATTCATAAAGGTTTAATTCAAAAATGACTATGGTGCCATCCTTAAGAGGAGGCTTACTAATTTTTGTGCCTTTTTATAACTCTTTCAATGCTTGTAGATTAATGTTTTGAGATTTCCTTTTGTTAAAGAGAATTATGGTTGTCACATTAGCATGGCGACAGCATAGATGACTACAATGCTTTATGATGAAGCTAAGCATGTTTAAAAATCCTCCCACGCACTGGGACTTTTTAACTGTGCTATAAATCCATGCTTGAATGACTTGGATTACAACAACAACAGAAACGTGGATTTATGGGACAATAGTGTGATTGACTACAGGCACAGAGTGAAAACAAGGTAATGTGTAAATGTGTGAACGTCCTACTTGTGTGTAAAAAATGGTGTGTAAAAAAAGTAAAAAGTCTGACCAAGACAGGGTTGATTATTTTCTTAAATTTTACCTACAAATGGGGCATGGATTTGTCTACATATTGGTTTCATCATTTCAGAATTACAATGGTTTAATAAATAGTCCATCTATTTATAAATTTCCATGCTCTCTATATTTATGGGTCAATCTGAAGTTCATAATACAGTCCTAATAAAATTAATTTAAGTCTAACCTTATCAGGACTGTCACAGTTTCCAGTGTCTCTGTGTTTTGTTGTGTTGTGTCTGTAGTTTGCATTCACCTCTGCCTCCCCTCCTGGGGCCGCATGTATAAAAGATTGCTCAGCTTACATACCAGAAGATGGCGTACGGCCAAAACTTAAGAAGTACCTACACACAGAAATATTCATATGTTATGTATAATAAAACCGGTCGTACGCCAGGTCCTGCGCACCTTTCCTTTATAGATCACAATCAACGTGAGATCGACCGCACCTGAACGAGCCACTGACCCCACCTTGCCTCCTCCCATAAATTAATATGCAAATGGCCTATAAATGCGCCCCTGAGGTAATTTTTGTCTGAATTAAAATGGCTAAACACGCAAAAAAGTAACATTTCAGAATGTGAGATCGAGGTTCTAACAACAGAGGTGGAGGCAAGGAAATGTGTCCTGTTTGACGGCCTGTCATCAGGTATTAGCAACAGCAAAAATGTTGGCGTAGTGGAAAACTGTCACTAGGGCCGTAAATGCTGTTGGTTCAGAGAACCGGACCATGGCAGAAATTAAGTACAGATGGTCCGATGTAAAACTCGAAATTAAGAAACGAGTGGTGGCACATTGTAACAGCATGGCAGCTACAGGTGGGGTTAGGGAGAACCTACACTCACACCACAGGAGGAAAGGGTGGCTGCAATAATTAGCTAGGCACTTATAGCTGGAGTTCTGCCAGCATGTGAGGGGGACTCAAACATTCATCCTGGTAAGTATGAAATACACCACGACTCAGACACATTTAAAGACCAGTTACAAAAAAAGGGGAGAGGAGGGACCCATGTGTGGTCAGCACCTCCACGGCAGGGGATAGAGCGTACACTGGATCGGCTGCGCCACGTGCCTCCACTGCTGAGGGACGCCAGCCTGGCCTTGTGCTCACCGATGCTGTGCTCCAGTCACAAAACAAAATTGTGAACATGATGAGGGAAATAGTGAGAGAATTAAGATGAGTTAATGATGGTCTGACTAACTTATGTGACGTAACAAAAGAACTCAAAAAGTAAATGCACCTTGTCTTGCTTTTTCACATTCTGTGTATGACCTCTGACCGAAGCTGCTAGGCTGCTGCATTGGGCCTAATGTTCGGGGGCCCTGGGTCAGGTTTGTCCATCTCTGCTTCGGCCTGTGGTGGAGGCTCACCATATGCATGCCAGCACAATGCGACACCTTCTGTGGGCTGTAAAGCAGCATGCCACCAGTTCTATCCAGGCAGCGCCAACGGCCTTTCAGCTGCCCTATGGTCCGCTCCACCACTGACCTGCCCTATGGTCTGCTCCACCACTGACCGAGCCCGAGTATGTACATCATTATACCGCCGCTCTTGCTCATTCTGGGGGTTTGTGAGCGGGGTGAGGAGCCAAGTTTGCAACAGGTAACCACAGTCACTTACGGGTATACATTAACCACACATTCAGATGCCAATACAAGATCATTGCCTTATTTTACTGTAGCCTAATGATAATAAATGACATATTACTAATTAGCCAGCCATCCTGCACAGCCCCTGCTTAAAGTCTGTTCCCAACACTGCTATTTCGCAGGATGAATGAATCATGAGTAGAGCCAGGCCACCGTGCCACAACATTTGTCAAACACATTTGCGCATTATAGATTACTTGCCCGTTAATAGACTGGAAGTGTTTTCTGTTCACATAAGCAAATTCATTATCAGATGGTGCCCTTAAAGCAATGTGAGTGCAGTCGATGGTTCCGATTACATTTGGAAATCGGCACATCGCTGCAAATTGCAGTTTAATGTTGGCCTGCTCATCGACAGAGAAGGGACATTTTATGTGCCTGGGTGACATACGGATGAGACCGTTCCATACAGCTGGCATGGCGCGGCTCAGAGATGGTTGGGAAATGCCTGACTGGTCAGCCAGCGCTCTCTGGAAAGCCCCAGTTGCGAGGAAGCGCAGTGTGGTCAGAACTTGCAAAAAAGGACAGGTAACGCGTGGTTCCTTGCTGTCTCACATTTTAAATCCAGCCCAAGCTCAGCCCAGAGATCCAACAGGATAACCCTGTTTCGACTCATAAGCCAGTCATCATCGCGGGCCAGCAAATCAGTTTGGTCCCTGAATACATGCTCTCTCTGGATTTTCATATTTGCAATGTCTTTTAGCAGTGCCAGAGCAGCCATTGTGCATCAAGTATAGCATCATCTTTTATGCATCCTTTTATAGGCTACACCTAATTTCCCACACCTTGTTCACTTATTTACACATAATCCACGGGATCAATTGAGCATCACACAAGTGAGTTTGCCCACCTGTTACTGCGTTTCATCCTTGGGAGGTGGATCCGTGCGTCATGTCTCCTGTGCGTTATGGATGTGCCAGAGTCAGGCTCACAGAGAGAATTGCATTTTCCCATGCCAATTTTGTAGTTGCACAGAAAGAATATATTTCAACTGTGGTTAATAATCCATTGTGCGTGCAAAATTAACCATATACAGAAGGTGAATTGCATTTCTCTCAAGTTTAAAAGAATTTATGTGGTGGCGGATTAAACAGTTAAAAGCATTTCCCATTTGGGTTTTGGCATTTTGATGTGAATCATCCACATCAATGATCAAACCTTAATTAGCGGAGGTAATTATGTTTTTTGAATAGCCAACGTCATAGATGTAACTGTAGTGGAAACTTAATTTTGTAATGTTTGGTGAGTTTTGGCATTTTTCAGTTAGAGTTTGCCACGTTACACAGCCAGACAAGACTTTGCGGATGGTCCGCACATTCTCACATTCTGCTCAAATGTTTGCATGACGGCCCGCACGTTCTCACATCAAGTTAATTTTATACATCACACTGTGTGCGTATAAACCAGCGTACACAAGCTTTTCATGCATACACAACATTTATACATGAGGCCCTTGGTTTTCATCATCTCCCAGACAATATCAGCTACTACTCACCTCCATATATGGACTTCCTGTGCTTGTTGGTCTTGTCTTCATTACACATACCTGTTTTCCCTTTTTTGTTTGTTCTTTAATTCACATGTTTTCTAGTTACCAATTTATTCAGCTGAATAAAGTCCTTCTCATTGAAAATTGAACCTGCCTCCTTCCTACATTTACGATAACAAGGACCTACAATATCTGCTTATTTACTCACTATGTAGATGAACCCCTGTGTCAAATTCCCTTTCCCTAACATTAGCATTATATTTAGAAAATAAAACCATCTTGTTATCAGAGGTAAAGTGTTTTCAACCTAAAACTTCACTTTAACCTGCTGAAGTGAAATGTACTCTTGTTTGTAATATGTGACCCAGCACAGACATCTAGGCGTATGGAGAAAATGTGTACTTTTCAGGAAATGTAAAAAACCACAAAACTATTCAAGTAAGGAATTCATCCACATGTAAACTTTCATTTTTGATAATAAAAACTAACTTTTTGTATTCTGTACATATATGAAATAAGTTAAATAAAAATTGTTTGTTATAACAAAAGAAAATGAAGTCCCCGCCCATAAATATTCTTGATTGGTTGCTGTCTTGTGTTGTTTTGTTTATATTCATTCACTCGGTGACCAGCTGGGCATTCGAAACACAACAGCACAGAGACCTGCAGATGACTTGCAATCGCCCTTAACCACATCACTGGCCTTAAATTACAGAGTGCTGGAAACACAGATCAGTATGAAAAGGTGGTTTTGGATTACTTTTGGGAACTCGATGATTTGTATAATGTGATTGGGGTAAGTTTTGTTGTCTTATTCATGTTGTTTCAGCCTATGTTATGTTTTGAAGTATGTTAAGGATTTAGAATGGTAAGGATTTATTTAAATTATCTTTCAGTTGCCTTTTACATGTGTTAGCTGATATAGCTGGTACTGTAGGCCAGACAAAGTCCTATCAGTTCACTGATAGAAACATTAGCCTAGCTAACTAGCTACGGTTTGAAACATACATTTTGAAGTACTAAACTAACACTTGTAATTTAAACTACTAATTTAAGCTATCTTTCAGTTGACTTTTACATGTGTTTTTTATTGTTGCACAAAAGTAACTGTTAGTTGATATTGCTGGTAGGCCAGACAAAAGCCTATCAGAAAACTGATAGAAACATTAGCCTAGCTAACTAGCTATGGTTTGAAACATACATTTCAAGTAGCTTACTAACTAGTGTATTTACAATTGCTGCTTTACTAGTGACATATTTAAATTATATAATATATTTTTTTATGTTTTTCGTGTGTTAAAATGATATTTTAAATATATTACAAATATACTAATGAATGAACTAAGTGGGTAAAATCTAACATAGAAGTATACTTATTACTATTGAAATAATATTTAAATATATTTTTCTCTAAGGGTTTCCCAAAATAAAACACTTTAGATTTACTGGTATTTGCTTGAGAGTCAGATTGAGTCAATCACCTTACTGCCTTTGTTTGGCAGATAGTTTGACAGTTGCTTAACAGGTTCTGTCATTCCCTGACAAAGATGGGTGGGGCTAAAGCTGAACAAATGGGACCTCTGTGAGTGTGAAATCTTTGGTAAAACTTTGAGGGTCAATTTCTCAGTTTTGCAATTCCAAGTTTGTCAACATTTGAAGCATCATAGCTTTCCAAGTGTTCCTTCTATTTCAGTGTATGTTATACCATTTGAAAGCTCTGAATCTGTAATTTCATAAAATGTAAAAAAAAAAAGACTTTCTGACCATAAGCCTAGATATCCGCGGTGGGTCACATATGTCTGCTACATTAGGTAACAGCTGTCCAAAACAGCACAGGTAATTGTGCTGTTGTTCCGTTATTTCATCCGTCTTTCATTATTTGGTTTAAAACAAAGTATACAGTACATACTTCATTCTTGTGTCACCCAGAAGGTTTTCCTTTAAATGTATCCAATGAATGAAATGCACTGTACATGCTTAGCAGAACTGATAGCATCAGAAGAGGTGGCACTATAGATGAACATGTAGCACAGCCAGCTGATCTTTCCACTAAACAATGCCCACATGTTCCATCAGAGGATTAAACGGTGCTTTTGAAGCGATAGTACGCAGCGCCGTGTGACTCACCCTCCCAGGGGAATGTACAGTTTTTTACAGAAAGCAACCGAAAGAGACAACAACCTTCTGTGCTTGTTACTGAGAATACGAAGCCAGTTAGGAAGCAGAGCCCAATCTATTATCACCTAATCTTCAGACATTCGAAGCCAGCTCTCTCAGGTGACTGCAATGTCCTGCACACTAATACATGCCACACTGACAATGGAAAGCATGCTGCTGACACAGACACACTCAGCCACGCCTCTCAGCCTTCTGGTCACATTGTGCCTCGTTGTGCCTCCGGTTGGTCCCAGATGCCCCACTCTGTAGTACAGCTGCAACAATGCACTATCAACCTGCATACATTGCCTAGCAATAGCCAATGAGGTACATCATGCAGTACAATGTTGACAGAATCTGAAGAATTAAATGAGTGTGTCAAATTAAAAATATGGTACGTATCAGTAGGGCCTTTCAATAAGACAATTTGACCTGTATTAGGAAGAATTAGAAACAGCAGTAGGCACTTGGCAGTACATATTGCCAGATATCCCTGTAATCTGAATCAGTGAAGTAGCCTCTCAGTTTGTGAGGTCATAGTAGTGTATTTGTTGTGTATTAGCATCTGGCTTTTCTTTTTCAATGCCCAATTCACATCTAAAGGGCCTTGTCCATGACAGCGTGAAAAACGCATTGCTCCGGCTTGGCAATTTGTTTGCTCGCAACCTAGCGACGGATCTACCCTATGTTCATAATCTCTCTGAGCTCAACGCTCGGAGTGCGGCTCTCCGATGAACTCAAAGTTAAAATATTTCCAACTTTGACACCTACTGTCACTGACCTCTCAATGCACAACCAATGGCATTCCAGTTTGATTGTGTTGTTGTAGCCATAAAAATAACAAATGTAATAGAAAGTAATTGTGTTTGTCAGAGTATAGCAAACTACCATTTAACACTGAACTTGTTGATAGTCATTGGCATGAAATAATGTCAGTTAGGAAAAGCAACAACTGTTGGCCTCCTAGCTAGCTCTGGTACTATATTGTAGCTGTATCAGGATGTGCCATGCCTAGCGGAGAGAAAGGCATTGACCGCAGGTCATGGACAAGGAGCTTAAGACTCTTTTATGTTTTGAGAAAAGTAACAGACATCATGTTGATCTTCTCTTAGTGTCGCCCTGGAAACATTGAGGTCAGCTGATAGGCAGCACTGTGTGAACAGTAAAGGAGCCATCTAGCTGAAGATCACAGGAACACTGTCAGTCAAAACACCTGTGAGCCTCTAGGTGATAAGGCCAGGAGCAACACTACACACCCATTCTTATTGATACCTAATAAAATACTACAACAACTCAATCCAATTCCTCAGACAAATAGTTTAAAAAGGACCATTAACTACAAACATAGTGGCCGTACATGCACAATAAACACCCAGTTACAGTGCAACTGTAAAGATGTCATACCCAAGAATGATTTCGATTTACTTTTTTTGTTTGTTGAGTTTTTCATTTGACTACAAGGCCTTTCTCTTTAAGACAGGCTTCTGTTGTGGTGTCTAGTAGACACAGCTGTATTCTGTCAGTTCAGCTTTCTAGCTGTGTCCTTCATTTCTCTTGTCTCCTGTTTGGGTTGTTTTTTTCTTCTATAAAGACATGTTTTTTCTCTGTGTAATTACAGGGCTTTAATTATGTAAGGGATTGCTTTTGTTATTATAACTATAAGGCCCCTCTCGGGGCAATCAGTATCAAACTGAAATCCCAAATCTCTATGGAAAGATGGGTTGGCCAAGTGGTAAAGCGTTACTCACATATTTCTATTTACTAATATAGTGCCCTCTCCCTTGGGCCAGCCATGTTATTTTTCTAAATGCCACATCTCTATGGCCAGACTAATCATTCATCCGAGTTTGATCAAAGTGTCCCCAGGAGTGTGTGGGGCAGATGAGCACAGACCCACAATCATGGTGGACAATAAGTGAATAAGGCAAGAAACACTATTCTCTGAATAAGGCCTGACTCAGCAACTGCATCTCTACAGTCCAGAAAAATGTCTAAGTGGCCCGAGCTGACCTGCTGACATCACACCCACCCCCGCCCCCCCTCCTCACACCCCCCACAACACACCACAGCAGGTGAGCTTCCACCAGGAAATCTATTCCCATCGATCTCCTTTACCCCTCTCTTTTACAGCAGACATTTCATTTTAAAGGCCTGCATAAGCTTTTCCATGGCCACTTTACATCCCATCATGCATTTACAAGGTTGCCCACCGCTGTGATGTTTTGCCCCTTTCATCCCAAAGCAATTACTGAACTCTGCTCTATATTACAGACACGTATTGGCAGCAATCAGCTGAAAAGGAAATGAAAGGGCTTTGAGAAAATAACTAAACACAATGTTCCTGGTCAACACAGTACACTGGCGGACACATGGCCACGTAGTTTGATGCAGTAGATACATGTACAAGTTCAAACAGCGTAGTTCCCATCAATCAAAGTCTGCTATCATGGATGCAAAATCAAATCGTCAGCAAGAAATTTGAAAATGCTCTTGTTTAAGTGCTAGCATCCACTATCATGACAAATATAACAATCAGCCTCAATTAATAACAGATCATGAGCTATCACAGGAAGGTATAAGCCTAGAGTTTGCAAATTGTGAAGCAAATTGTTAATCAACAGGTCTATAGCCCACTGAATCATTTGAATACACTGCAACTGAGAAGATAATTAAGACAGTAAAGGTAATATCTGTTGCCTCATATCAGCTGATGTCATCTCTCACCAGTGACAACAGCTTACTAAAGCTCTGAGCTCAAGTGTCATTGGCAGGTAATAGCTGGGGAAAGTTGCAACTCAACGAAAGAAACGTAGGAAGATCCATCCATCAGTGTTGGGCAAGTTACACAGGAAATGTAATAAGTAACTTTTAACTTATTACTCCTTTTAAAAGTAATAATATTCCTTTATTTATTACTAGGGATGCAACGATACACAGTATCTTATTGAACCGTTCAGAATGCCACTTACGGTTCAATACCCACCCGTGGACCGCGGATTAACGGTATACCTGTAATTTTCCTACTATTTCCAACACTTGCTTATTGCACTGCAGACTGCTGTACATGCAAGTTGTAAGCAGTGGGAGTTTTCATAGCTAAAGATTTAAACAAAGCTCTAACATTTAATGGATGATTTGCGATGACATCTCGTAGAAAACCTCCCTACAGGCGCCCCGGTGAAGAGAGGGGAAGCTAAAATCAAACATCCTCTCAGCGCTAACACGACATAGCGAGCACTAGCCAGACAGAGAGAAACAAATTTGAAGAGGCACAGCCGTCTTTCAGATCAGCTGTGTGTGAATAGTTTTAATTCAGCGTTGAGTACGATGACAACAAGGGTAAGAAGACCATAAACCAACGAAGTACAGTCTGCAAACTGCAAAAAATTGCGTCGCCACTGTCGGCTACCATAGACAGTATATAAAATATAAAACAAAGCGACGCCATACAAACGGAGACCAAGTGAAGTCAATTAGAAGCACTTTTCTGTAGCCGAGCATACAGCGCAGCCTCAAACTGAGCTTGACGACGTAGATGTGATGTGAGCAACCTGTCTGAACGTTGTAATACTTCTGATAGCTGTGCCAAGAGAAATCTGAATCATTCTGAATCTTGCCTCTTGGATAGACGGAGAGTGTGAGTAGGAGTTGTCCATGAGCATAAGAGCAACTTTTGGTAAGTATTCTGATTTATTATTTTGTCATTTTGACGGTATGCCTCCAAGTCCCCTCGATTGCCTGCGAGCTTGTCCTGGATTATACGGCAATTTTTCTACTTTGTGACAGTAAGTTAAAAGTTACTTACTGTCATGGTTATGACACAATAGTTATCATATTTTCACAAAACGGCTGCTACTGGGCCATAACGTGAGATACAAGGTAATGGAGCTTTTTATACAATGTTCTGTTCCTTCAGAAATAAATGGACAAATAGAGTCTTTAAACGCTTCGGATGTAAATTTATTCGCTGTCAAAGTGACCCCTAAAATGAATGGAATGCTAATGTAAGGTGATAGCCAGGTAGCATCAGAATCCACCCAATGCTGCGTCAACTTCCGCACCGTGCATTGTGGGTAATACATGCTAAGCAACAGCTTGACCATAGATGTGATTGGTTGGCCGTCTCTTGAATATCTCTTTTTTAGAAAGGAAACAAGCAACGCAATATTTTTCCTAGTTCGACATGATGCTTTTTAATACCTGTACTGATAGTGCAGATTATTTGAGTGATTTTACAAATATTACTGTTCCAAATACAGACATTTTTGTTATTGTGTTTTAAGATGAAACTTTAGCCAGCCAGAGGATTATGTTGGTTGCAAAATTACTATAATGTACAATATATACACTTCAGTGGCGGCTGCTGGTCTTTCAAAGAGGGGTAGCTCATTTTCAGCCTATATAAAATCTGTCTATTTATTTATACGTAAATTCTGCCCTACATTCCATTTCAAGTAAATGCTCTGTGACCCTGTTGTACCAACTTGGCTTCTTTTCCAGATACTTGACCAGTGTCCTCTCAATGGCCAGCAGAGCTAGGCTGCTTAAACGGCCTTGGCCCATTGTGTTACAGGTTCAGCCACTTTAAACAGGAGAAGCTCCTTTCAACACCTGCAGATACAGCTCCAATTGTTGCCACTAATGAGAACAGTTTGTAAAGCTGAGGCATTGCACTGTCCAACTCCATGTCTTTAAGGAGCACCAAGTAATCACACAGCTTTCCCTTGTTACTCTGCAACACCTGATCTGAATACAGGACTTGAAGTTATAGCTTTTCAGGACAAATGAATGAATGAATGTATGAATGAATGAATGAATGAATGAATGAATGAATGAATGAATGAATGAATGAATGAACAAACGATCACACAAAATTATATTAAACTCGGAGGAGGAAATGTGGGAATTAGTTTAAACTAAATAAGGAATGTGGTGTATAATTATATTAAATGTATGATGAAAATTGGCTAGCAATTTCGCCAAGCAAATACCAAGAAAAAAAATCCACGATGGGAGAGAGCTCAAATAGCTTTGGCGACTTTTTATAGTACAAAATCGCTGTCAATAAAAAGGAGATGCAGTCTTTTGACGGACCCTCCAATCATCACGCAGAAGCCCGGAGTCCAGGCCAGCCCACTCCTCCATTCACCCCTAGAGACGCTGAGCATCCATGGGCGGGACATAATCGCAGCATTTATCCAATGACCATCTAGTTTTGAAGCACTAGAAAAAACTGTTCAAAGCAGCCCCATTGAAGTCCATGAACGCCAGGCTTCAACAGCGAAATGCACCATGAAGCTACAGGAATGTATGAGAAGGAAATCGAGTCAGTCGACCTGCTATATGCAGCTGATTCTGAACGAGCACATCTTCGAAATGAACGTGTTCTTAAGCATTTTTAGTCAATGAAATGTTCTGTTAAACTGTTTAGCATGTTTAATTAAGAAAAAAGAAGCAGAAAATTCCAATATTGATTTGCCATACATTCAGATTTGTGAGAATCACAATACATATCATATTGGCACAAAAGATTTGTGATAAAATCGTATTGTGAGGTCCCTTGCAATTTCCAGCTCTACTCGTTAATGGGGAAAGTAATAATATTACAGTAATACTATACGTTACTAAGTAAAGTGTTACTGGCCAACACTGACATCCATTACTAAAAGACAAATTATCCAACATCTCAGAGTTAAGCAACGCTGGACGGTTGACCATCCCTTGTAAATCCAGCCTGACTCTGCAACACCAGCTAAGATGTTACAGATGACAGAGGCTGTCCATTAACAGCTTGCTGTAGAGAATGTGATTAGAATGAAATCAGGGGTGACCAATGGGTCAGGTACACAGAACACTGCTGACACTGGAAATTCTATTATTATATCAAAGTCACTTTCTCCAGTGGTGTAGTGCAAAATTATGGTCCCCTGCCCACTTATTCTTGGGTTTTGAGGGCCCCTCCCAAGGTTAGAGCTGCTAGGGCCCTATGATTTCCATGTTGCAGAGACAACGGAGGGAATCATGGAATCCAGACTAACATGGAATTCATCAAATTGAAACAACATTTTTTCTATCGTTTGAACACAGTCCCATCATTTTAATAATAATTTTCACCGCATTTCTCCTACACTAAATGTGGAGTCGGGAGCTTTGACCGCTACACCAGCTCTGGCACAGGGCAAGTCTATTCTAATGTCCTGAAACTAAAGAGCACTAAGAATTTCCAGTCTACATGTGCCACTCTAATTGTCAAAATAATTTGTTAGCAAAATATTTAGGCAGTCGACTTTTTGACAACATGCACACCTTGACAGTACGAACTTCAGTGCCTAAAGACAGTTTTCTGTCAGATTCAGCCTCCTGTCTGCGTCAATATGTCAGACTGACAAGCCAGTAGGAGGCCATATCAAATGCACCCGTGGAAGTGAAGCTCAGATTTCTCAGGGTTCTATGCATTTGTTTTCCTCCCTTCATTGAGCGCTGCTTCTCACTGTGAATCTTCAGAGCGCAGGAGAGACGGAACACCGACTGAGGCATTTCTAAGCCAGACCTAAAACCCCTACTGGTTTACAAAGTACAATCCAACATTTCATCCATGTCATTAAAAACAATTACCTCTGTGAGGAAGGCTGGGGTCTGTCAGACTTCTGCATTGATATGTATTTATTCTCCTGCACAGCGATCCGTCAGATATGTACTGCAGAGACATAATGATGCCTAAAACCTGTTCACAGGCAAAACTTTGTGGATGGAAAAAATATACATTCGATGTAAACAGAGTTGACGTACAGAAAGGTTTGTGCACATCTACAGGATTAGTCTATTCCTGATCTACCAATACATTGTCTTTACCATTACGTATAAAAAAATATAAATGTTTTAACCTAAGTCAGTACAGCTAATACATCTTTGAAAACACCAATTACGGAGCCGTATAGTATATCAGTGAGGGAGCTGGGTTACTGGACAGAGCGCAAAGTAAATCCCTGCTGAAACTCAAGGGAGCCCTGGTTTGTCAGAGGTTTGGATGTGTGTGCTGTTTGTCATCCTTCAACATCTGACACTGTGTGACAATTCAGGAGGAAACAATGTGCCGATCATCCGAGTAAGGAACCAAATAACCCTTTACCAGACAGAAGTTCAATAGTGCTACACCCAGTTATAGCATGTGAAAGCAATTTAGTAATTTCCAAACCTTCATTTATCATAAAATGTAAGAGAATTATATATATTTTGGTATACAAAGGAACATTCTGTAACAGTCCGCATTTCAGATGAAAATCTGATTACATTTTAGGTAGGGGTGCAACGGATCATGAAACTCACGGATCGGATCGGTTTTCGGATCAGAGTCACGGATCGGATCATTTTTCGGATCAGCAAAATAAAAAATATATAAAATAATTGGAATTTGGGTTAGTTGTTTTTATAATTTTCAGTGGTTATGATGAGCAATATGAGAGAGAAATTTGGTTAATATTGATCGTTGTTTAG
>JACXGM010011924.1:0-24508 GCA_016801145.1 Umbra pygmaea
GTGTGTGCGAACGTGTGCAACATTTAGGCTCTTTCTCCCACGACCTCGATGAAGCTCCCTGTAGCAAAAAACCTTAGCGCTGCAAGCAGCTGGACTTCAGGGCTTAAAGCAAAATTCCGCCGCGTTAGCCTGGCAAGCGCAGGTCTGAGAAGGTCCAGCAGCTCCATAATGACTTGTCTTGGGAGGCGACATTTTTTTTTAATATAGCCACGTCAGGCAAAATGTCAAAAGTTTTGCAGAATAAAACAATTTACATGGCCGCGGACTCGGAGTCGTCTTTGATTCAATACAAGGACACGTTAGATCACTGCCATAGTTGGTCGCTTACTGGACACCACAATGCTTACCAATTTCTAGATCTTAGCCATTTAGAGCCAACTTGTTTGCCAGACTTTAATTATCAAAAGTGCTTGACAATTTAAACGCTTTAATTACATTACGATATAGCCTAGGCTAATTACCACATACAAGTTCTGATACCAAATAAAGTCAGTTTCCTAAATAGGCCTGTATCCATTGCGAACATATTTTATTACAGTTATAAAATGTCCATAAAATCATTGTTGTAGTGGCGGCGACTAGCGGTTTGAGCTCAAACAACGCTAAGAGAGAGCTAGGAATGGTCCAGACCAACCTTACGAAAGTGTGACTTACAGAAGTTATACTTAGCGTACGAACGTTTCGGGAACCGTGCCATTAGGTTAAGAGAGAGGTTAAGGAATAGGTTAAGAACTACTTAGCGATAAGAACGTTTTGGGGAACCGGGCCCTGTGTATTATACAGCAAGCATACAAAATATACATGTGCAAATGTATTTAATTCAATCTCAAAAATGTCATTCAAATAGTGCAAAGATGCATGTAAAAAACCTGTGCATTATTCAGCAAGCATACAAAATATACATGTGCAAATATTCTATTCAATCTTAACAATTTTGTTCAGATTACTTTCAGTCTTCCCCAACAATGCAGATAACACTAGTAATAAAAACAATACTCTAATCAATATAAACAAACGAGAGAGTCAAAAAAAGTGTCAAAGTCCAATGTAGGTACGTAGTGTCAGGTGGCTATGGATGGAGGGCCCTCGATTAGCTTCTGTAGTCCTTTGTTGTCGAGGCCGGTGCAGTGGCTGTATCAAGAGGTGACAAGCGTTGTGCTGGTGCCGTATCATCTGTATTCCAACAGGTCCCTTGTACCCCCGCGACATCTCCTCCCACCTGCATGGTTAGCTGCCCCTTTCAGGTACCTGGTGACCTGGTTCTGGACAGCCTTGTCAGTGGAATCCCAGTTGGCAGCATTCTTCCGTATTGCTCCTGTAATACATTAATCCATTAATGTATTTAAATCGTCTGACATTTATACAGGTGTGTTGTATTGGAACTACTTTGTTGCACTACGTATTACAATGTTGTTTGTTACCGGACAGATAAGTCTGCGTTAGTTTACGGTTATAGATATCTTGTGTACAGTATTCAGCTAGATCAATCCAATGATAAGTTGTCTTATTAAAGTTAACTGAATCGTTACTTGAGTTGGTATTAATGAATAATACGTAACACTACATAGTGTCAGAAGTGGGATAACAATGGCAAAGTTTACACCTCCAGAAAACTTCTGTCATCCTGAAGATATGTGAGCAAAAGGGCCAAATCAAACAGATTTCATGCAAGTACAACAGGATGTAAATGTTATGCTGGATTCACACCAGGCACGGCAAAAAAATCATTGCACGCCATCGTAATGCAGACACACTTGTACACCACAATCAACATCGTAATCAATCTTCTGCTTCTTCAAGATGGTGGACAACGTTGCATACAACTGTCTTCCTCCAGCAAGGCGACTAGCAGGAGCTTTTACAGTTTAGTATTCACTGACAAAACGAAAACTATCTACTGAGCTGTCAAAGCTTTTCTTGCAATCCCATGAAACCCATAGGTGAAAGCGACATATTAGCTCTTCCTCTGTGGTAAATCAACTTCCGATTCTGGAGCCATACGGCAAAGCACCGCACAAGAAAATTTCAACTCTTGCCACACCGCATCCAGATTTTGCTGGATCTGGTAGATTTGCTGTAGCGCTGCACATTGCTTCCTATTGAAATGAATGGACTTCCACAGCAATGCAACCAGTTTGCCATGCCTGGTTTGAATCCAGCATTATAGATGTGGCAAAGCACATGCTGAAGAAGCTAGATGGGCTGCCAGAAATGCAGAATGCCGTAACTGTAGGAAGCTGGGACACTTCGCAGTTGTGTGCCACTCCGCGGTGGTTAACGAGGTCACTAAACATAATAGAGAAAGAGAACGAGCAAACAATTTCCTTGAAGGTCAAAAATGTTGACAACTCTAATAACGCATGGATAGTGAAACTATAATACACTTGGTTCTATAATACACTTTAAGATTGACACAGGAGCGTCATATCAGCACAGACCTACAGACAAATAAAAAACAAGCCACCATTGAAAAGCTCAGTCACAAAATTGGACCAGGTGATAAACAGAACCGTATGGGTCATTTTACAACTAGTACTGTTTGGAAAGGTCAAGAGTTCAAAGTGTATGTGATTAAAGGTTCACTAGGTAGTCAACTGCTAAGCCGTAATGTAGCTACTGCAATGGGCTTAGCTAAGAGAATTGAGGAGATTAAGAGCATAGAACACCAGGTGAATGTTGGTCCTTTGGATATAAGCAAGCTGAAGTTAAATCCAATCAAAATTAACCTCACAGATGATGCTACACCCTACAGCGTGAACACAGTTAGACGTGTGTCAGTGCCTATGCTTCCAAAAGGGAAAAGGGCTCTGGAACGCATGGTGTCGAGTGGTGTCATCTCAGAAGTAACAGAGCCAACACAGTGGTGTGTCCTATGGTCCTCGTACCCAAGAAGAATACAAACGAGTTGAAGGTATGTGCAGACCTGCGGTGATTGAATAAATCTGTTAAGAGAGAGAAATATATTCTTCTGACTATAGATGATATCCTACCAAAACTAGCAGGTGCCAAAGTGTTTTCCCTTCTAGATGCTGCAAGTTGCTGTTGGCAGATCCCTTTGGAGGAAGATAGTGCCAAATTTACTACATTTATAATGCCATTTGGGAGATACTACTTCAACAGACTTCCTTTTGGAATCACAAGTGCTCCGGAGATATTTCAGCATGAGATAACGGGACTTTTGAAAGGGAAAGAGGGAGTGGACATTTATATAGACAATATCGTCATTTACTCAGAGACACCAGAAGACCATGAGGTGAGACTTCAAAATACCCTAAAAACACTGGATGAATAAGGTTTGAAGCTCAACAAAGACAAATGTCTACTGTGTCAAAACCATCTCGACTAGTTAGGACACTGCATTGAGGAGAATGGCCTTCTTCCCGATAAAGTAAAGATCCCGGCCGTCACTAAATCGCCAAAGATCGTGAGGGACCTAAAGAGAATTCTGGGTATGATTCATTACTCAGGCAGGTACTTACCACACTTAGCTGATGCCAATAAACCACTCAATAACCTGCTTAAGAATGTTGCCACGTAAATGTGGAGTGCAGTTCAGTAGGAGACCTTCAAGCAGGTAAAGCTATTCATCTCAGAATCCCCTGTACTGGCATTCTATGACATAACCAAGCCTACAATAGTTAGTGCAGATGCCAGCAGTTATGATTTAGACGATGTTCTACTACAGAGACATGAAGGACAGTTAAAGCCAGTAGCATATTGTTCCAGAACGCTCACAGACGCAGAGAAGCGTTATGCACAGATGTAGTTGGGGAGGGTAGAAGAATACAGTTAATATACACTTGTGAAATTAACATATTAATAATTAATATATTCCCTTTTCCCCCTGATGCAATGTGCTGAGTTATAAGATAAGGAATGCTTAATAAAAGTGTAGAGAATTATCATATTGACCTTGTTGATATGTAATATCTATAAATCTGACTCCATATGTTTATAAAATAGCTGAGCGAGTTCACCTGGAGCCTAATAGGCATTAACTTAGCCTAGATGCTCCAAGCCATGCTAAATATGTTCTATGTTTGAGCTAACTCTGTCCTCGCTAAAACCTTCTCCAACCAGTGGTGAACCGTGTTGACGTCGGCTCGACCCTATGACCGGATATGCTTCCTGGGAGCTGAACCGTTTCATAGGGGCGCGGGAGTAACGAATACCCCAATGGGCTAAACTTTCTCCCGGACCAACTTGCCGCACCGATCATCTTCTTGGGCCAGGTGTGGGGCCCGCTACGGGTAGTCTCAACTCTGGGAGAACACGATATGGAAACCAGGATAGCTTGCTAGTAACGTGAGTGTGTGCGTCACAAATAAACAGATACCGTACTAGTGTAGGTAGTTACAGGATAGCAATCATCTCCCGAAATCTCCACAGGAGAAGTTCTAGGAATAACTGAGGAAGTCTCAGACGGAACTCGGTATAAATCAAAAAACATTTAATTCCAGTTAAAAGAGCATAAGAATACAACGCTTCAACCAGACCATGAAATACAAATTACATAACCACAATAGTTCCCTTTGTGCAATCCTCCCGCCCTTCGGCCTAACGAAAACTACACAGTTAGCCTATATCCTAGCAATCTACAATAACACACAACTATGACAATACCTTGTCAGGAGTATCATTTACGATAAAGACTCAACAAGTCTGCTAAAACAAAGAGATGTATCCTTTCCGCTCAGGTGCCACCCACTTTATTCACGCTGCATAAGAAATGGGGATCATTTCACTGGCCAGAGTTAGAACAAACGGGCTGGTATCAACACATTTACATGATTCGATTATTCACCGACTTTCAGGCGCCACCCTGGTCGTAAAAAAGAAACACAGTATGACATTTAAATGTCCCCCACAGTGGGAAATTAGCATTTGTATCTCCGAGTACCCCTGTGGAGAATCATATAACATGTGCAACCTTGTAATAATCAAGAATCCCCTTTATGGGACAATCAAGAAAAGATCAAATAGGTACAGTATCTGTTGTGTTACATAAATTGATCTGTTGGTCTTCACCCTTGGGCTTGTCTGTGTGGTCCAGTAAGGGGGTTTACCCCCCCTTTACTGAATCTTAATTCCCCTCAGGAAATCCTTTGTGTTAAGGTATGAGAGAGAACTAGCTGTTGAATCTGCCATATATTTTTTTTATTTAACCTTTATTTAACCAGGTGGGCACGTTGAGAACAATTTCTCATTTAAAACGGCGACCTGGCCAAGATAAAGCAAAAAGTTGCAAGTACAGACAGTGTTACACACGAATACAAATACACAAGAATTACACAAAGGGTAGGGTAAGGAATGAAGATAAAAGAATACAGTCAAAATTGAACGAGGTAGATGTAAGTACATGTACAATTAGTGCAAAGAAATCAGAGATTCAGAGGTAGATTGAATTATTATACAGGGTGGCAGGTAAATACAATGAATAAGTTAACACTAGTATGACTGTGCAAATGGTAACAGTGCAAATAACAGTTGGTGAATAATATATTCAGAAAAATAAAATACTGTTCAAGTCAGTATATACAGAGGTGCTTAATTGGCAAAATGCTATAGTAATGGATCAGATAGGGAAAGGTAGTGCACATGTGAAGGGGGGGGGTCAGCAGGTGCAGTGATTAGGCAGAAGCTCTGATAATCATGATTTAAAGAAAGTGAGGGGGACAGTGGTCACAAGTTTCAGAGTCTTCTGTAGCTCGTTCCAGTCATTAGTCATATTCGGTCCTGTAAACATTATTATTACACTACACAAATAGAAACGTGTCTAGCAGCATTCTGGGCATGTGAATATTCACCAGATACCTGTACAGACTAGATCGTTTCATACTGCAAAGCGATCACAAACCTCTCATTCCTTTGATAAACAACAAAGATTTGGATTTAGTGCCTCTCAGGTGCCAGAGAGTATTGGTGCGTATGATGCGGTATAACCCCACAGCTGAGTATGTTCCATGTAAACAGCTTGTTATAGCAGATACGCTTTCCAGGCATCCCCAAACAGCTGACACGCGAGAGATCACAGAACTGACCAATGAGGATGAGGCTTATGAGGATGCTGTTCATAGCGTGGCCAATCTCTGCTCTTAAACGCAACGTCAATACCAGACTCAACAGGATGCAGAACTACAGCTGGTTAAACACTATGTGACAACGGGATGGCCAAAGTATGCAACAAAGTGCAGCATAAGGTAAAACCCTACTTCACCTCTCGTCAACACCTCACAACTTTAAAAGGACTGGTGTTGTATGGAAACAGAATAGTGGTGCCGCAAACCATGAGAACTAAGATGTTACAGTGTATACATGATTGCAATGAACAATTGCAGTGAACGAGCCAGAGGTAGCGTGTGGTGACCTGGAATGAGTAAACAAATACAGGAAATAGTAATCTCATGCAAGGAATGCCAGGAGTACAAACCTACTCAGCGAAGGGAACCTCTGATAACAACTGTACTCCCCAGTCGCCCATGGGAAAAGGTGGCAGCCGACATATTCGAAATGAACAAACAAAACTACTTAGTGGTCGTGGACTTATTTTCTAGATACATAGAACCAGCTTACCTTAAGGACATGTCAGGAGAAACTACACAAGCTAAATTGAAGAACATCTTTGCAAGGTGGTGGTGCCGAAATATACTGATCACAGACAATGGTCTGCAGTTTTCGGGCAGATGTTATATGCAGTTCTCTAAGGACTATGATTTTGATCATATTACCACGAGCTCCCACTACCCTCAAGCAAACGGTGAAATAGAAAGAGCTGTGCAAACAGCCAAAAAAATACTGAAACGAACAGACCCATTTCTTGCTCTCATGACCTACGAGCAACACCGCGGCACGCTACAGGAAAAAGCCCAGCGCAATTAATGCTTACCAGACAGCTCCGCATCACAATTCATACTCTTGAAACCAACCTACAACCGGCATGGCCAGATATCCAGCAAGTAAGAGGCGTTGATGAGAGAGCAAAACAAAACTACAGTCGTGTCTATAACAAGAGACACAAAGTCAGACTCCTGTCAGGCCTTCGGCCAGGTAACAATGTTGCTGTAAAATTGGATGGAGAAAGAGAATGGACGAAGTCAGCTGTTGTGCTTCAACAATGTGAGACACCCAGATCTTACCTCGTCCAGACAGACAAGGTAGTGTTGTGCGGGAACCGGCGCCATATGAAACCCCTTCACAATTCCCCAACAACATCCTCAGAAGGTAAAGAACAACCTCCAAAGTCTGAGAATGATCCACCTGTACCAGATCCAGACGTTGACCCACCCCTAGTCGTAACACAAGCGGTTCCAGTGCACATTACATCTTGAGGCCGAGTCATCAGACCACCAGACAGATATAGAGAGTATGTGCAGTATTAGCACAGGGCTAGCATCCGGTTTGGCAAAGTGAAACAAATGCGGAAGTGCCTTAAACCTGCAATCTGAATTCCAGCTGGGGGCGACACATGTGGTTACAAGTGGTCGGTTTCTGTAGAAAACTGATAATGAGTTAATGGTCTCAATCACTAGTTTAAAGTCTTCGGTAATACAGAATGATGTTTATTTTTTTAATTATGGTCTCGTTGATTTCAAAATCGTAACAGCAAACTTGAAGAACATCGGCGGCGCTAAAGCCCCCCTGTTTTTCATCTCAGCCCCCCTAAAAAGTTTTAAGTAATTACTTTCTGAAAAATCTATTTATTCCCTCGTTTTTTGTGAAAGCCGGAGGATCTGATTAAATGGCAACAGCAAATGGCAAATCAAGACTTTCTATATGCTAGTAAGACTTCACTCAGCAATTTTTAAGCGTGAACTAGCTACCACTTAAATATGCAAAGCCGGTCCGACCCATACAACCCATACGTAAGCACCGTTCAATTTGGCAACACTATATTATGCCAGATACACGAACTCAGATTTTTCTATCCAAAATAATAGCGCTCGTAATTCATTTCAATAATCGTTGTTAATTCATTACATTGATAGGTAGTGTGTCCATGTTCATGTGTTGCTAAAATTAGTCTTGTTGGATAAAACAGAATAGTGAATGTTTTTCAAATTTAATCGTGTTTTACATGACACTGACATATATATTCAATCAAATTGTGTAGGCTATAGAGCGAAATTGTTAATGTTGTTATTAAAAACGTGTTATTAAAAACATGTTAAATATATTTTGCTATCAAATACTCTAGTTTTTTCACACACATTTGGTTACAATTCACTCGCTTTATAATGAATTAACAGTATTTATTGCAATGACTTAACATCTAGCTAGCACTGTTGGCCTATCTATTGTTAATAGCTACTGTACTGTTATAAGCTACCAAGCAATAACTTGTTTTTGTTTGCCAAATCAACATTATTGATGTAGCAAAAACATTATCTGTCAAAATTTTCTCTAACATTAATATAACTTTGCGTGTTACATTAGCTTACTTTTGTGACATCTACAGCATCTGCACTCTGCAGAATTCCACTCTCCGCACGTGAACACTGAAAAGACATTGCTGAGTCAATTTAATAAAAGATGTTGAAGTCGTGACAAGACTCTCCACCCCTCCTAATTTTCAGTCATGACCTTCACATTTACAGTGGATAACGGTCAGACACGTACGCAAGAACAGTTCTTCTGTCAACACGATGGGGGTGTTGAACTCTGACTTCTTGTTTCAAAACAACCGCGGTCATTTTAACAATACCTAGCTAATGTTACAGTGTGACTGGTCAGTGTCTCGTGGCCAACTGTTTGAAAGCGTAGCCTAAATAAATGTTTGTTTCTCCACAGATGAATATACAAACATTTTTTATCTGACATGAGCAAACGTAAGAGCAGAAGCCAGGTGAGAGTGTACTAAACAGTCTTAAGTGACTGACGACAGTTTCACAGCTACACTTGTCACCAGGGCCGGCCCCAGGCATAAGCGAACTAAGCGGCTGCTTGGGGCCCCAAAATGAGTGCACAGGTGACTCTGCATGGTAGAAAGGGGCCCCCAAATCAAATTCTGCTTAGGGCCCCCAAAAGGCTCGGGCCGGCACTGCTTGTCACATTGATGGCACACTGATTTCCCCATCCCTCAACTACCAAATGAAATAAGTGGTATTTGATATTAGATCTTACTTGATATTAGATCTTATATTTAGTAAAGGATGTAGATTCTTTGGCTTTTTTCAAACTATTTTCTCTCATATAGACTACTCGATATACACACTACTTGTCAACAATTTTAGAAAACAAATAAAAATATTCAAATGTCTATATCACTGTTGGGAATGACTGATTTATAATTAATTATTCACAATAACGACAAAATCAAATTTGCAGCAGCCGTTAATTCAGTTTCCTCATGATGAAAACTTTAACACTTCAATAATTAAAGTTTTTTAGTCTATAATTTCTGATCAATTTAACGCCACTTTGGTAAATGAAGGTATTAATTTATATCAAAACGCGTAAACATGTATTTTCCTGGGTGTTTTACAATCTTTAACCAGTAGTGTATATATCAATATCAGTCACTGGCCACAACATTAGGTACAACTTGCTATTACCGGGTTGGACACCCTTTTGCCTTCAGAACTTTCATTCTCCATTGCATAGATTCAACAAGGCGCTGGAAACATTCCTCAGAGATTTTCGTCCATATTGCCATAATTGCATCGCGCAGTTCTTGCAGATTTGCTGGCTACAAATCCATGGTGCGTATCTGCCGTTCTACCACTTTAGAAAAGTGCTTGCTTGGATTGAAATCTGTTGATTATGGGGGCCATTTGAGTACAGTGAACTCATTGTCATGTTCAAGAAACCAGTTGGAGATACCGAGGTAAAGTTAGTTTTATATTCACAGATTCAACAGACATTCAATGTTAATGTATTGTACCATTGAAAACTGTTTTCATTCCTCATTTAAGTGTTTTTTTATGAGTAAAACATTTACTCATGGACTGCTAGGAGCAAAATGTGCTTGTTAAAGTATGTCTTACAGTGAAATGAATGGGAGAGTGACGAGGGTCCCTGATTTAGTGTTTCTTGGCCATACAGCATCAAGTGCCCTGAGATTTGAGACTATATTTGGATAGAGTACATCCTACTGAACAGTTATCCATAGTTCATTGTTTTTTCCCAAGCGATAGTTTCGTTTTTTATAAAGCAGAACCTACATGTTAAATGATGTCTTACAGTGAAATGAATGGGAGGGCGACAAGGGTCCCTGATTTGGTGTTTCTTGGCCATACAGCATCAAGTGCCCTGGGATTTGAGACTATATTTGGATAAAATACATCCTACTGAACAGTTATCCATAGTCCATATTTTGGCACAAGCTGTGGTTTAGTTTTTACAGAGCAAAATCTGCATATGCAAGCATGGTATGTATAATGTATAACCTTTTTTTAATATTTTTATTTTTTCACGTAAATCAAACTTTCTACATGCTTAAAACATCATAAAACGGCCTTTGTATAGAGTTCACTAACTAATTAAAATGTTATGCACTTTGATGTGCATTGACCTTCGGGCTTTTATTTTGAAGGTTTTCTCATTATACCAACCTATGTGAAGAAATCTGAAGTGTCGCCGGCATAAGACAGTGTCGCTGAAAGAACACTAGTCGCATTATCTGCTTCGAGGTTCAACGTGTTGCGTATTCAGAGATGCTCTTCTGCATACCTTGATTGTAACAAGTGGTCTCACTCAAACCACTCGGACCATTCTCCTCTGAGCTCCGTCGTCAACAATGCATTTTACCCAGAGAACTGCAACTCACAGGATAGTTTCTCTTTTTCGTACCATTCTCTGTAAACCCTAGAGATGGTTGTGCGGGAAAATCCCAGTAGATCAGCACTTTCTGAAATACCAAATCAAGCCCGTCTGGTACCAACAACCATTCCACGTTCACAGTCACTTAAATCACCTTTCTTCCCCATTCTGATGCTTAGTTTGAACTTCAGCAGATCATCTTCAACATGTCTACTAGCCTAAATGCATTGACTTGTAGAGTTATACTAGTTATGTACAATAGTTTGTATGTTTATGTTTGTCAGAACAAAGAGAGAGAGAAGAGGACAGTGAACAGGATGAAGAGGACATATGAGTGAGGGAGGGAGAACAGGAACCAGCTGAGAGATTGAACATATAATAAAGACAAAAAATACAAAGCCAAGAGGATGCTTGCAATTAATAAATGGATTAGTTTCTAAAACAGTTCTGTATTGTCAACACTGATTGTAGTGCACCCCAAAATGTTTCCCCCATTCTGACATTGCTGTCACTCACCTCGTAGGCCAGCCCAATTTAACTCTGGCTCTTAAAGCCAATTCAAGTCCCTTTGTACATTTCAACCCTCTAATCTGGGACTTATTTAGACCTGGTACACCAAGTGGGTGCAATTAATACTAAGGTAGTAGAATACAAAACTAGCAGACTGGCATTTTTTGTTGAGTTGAATAACTGTGTTCTAGGTTGTTTTAGGCCGAAGTAACCAGCTAAACTATTTGCTGAACAAGGATATAATTATTTAGGGATGTTGAAAAAAGGTTGTTTCATTGCAGCCATGAGTCAATTGTACATGTATTATAGGAATGCTATCTTTACAACCATAGATATGGTGGATGAAGCATATGGTGGATGCATATATTTTTCCACATAGTATACTCTAAAAAAAGAATCAACGTTTAGGGATATTGATTTCAGTTGGTTTAATCCCAGTTATGATTCCCCTTTAAATTAAAAAAGTTTATTTTCTGGTGAAGTAAAATGGTTGGTTTGCTTGTGATTGTTAGTGCAACCTGAGGGAGGAAGTGGCCACTGGTCAACTGAGAGAGCATTGAGAAGCCACGGTTTGGAGAGAGCAAGCACCAGGTGGGAGAGTCAGCAGGTAGTAAAGACAAGATAAGTAGTCTAGGTGTTTCACAAACAGCAGCTGTATTGCCCACATTGTTTGCAATGCACCCAAAGTTATATTCCTCATTAAACTGTGATTATATATTTGTCTTCCCCACACTCTTATTGGTCATTCAGGTTTTAAGTTTTGTCCCTGGTGGTTACAGTATGTGCCTTTAATAAAAGCATAGGTTGTTTCACAGTCTGTAGTTGTCACCTTCATAGACCCATTTAGACCCCTTTAAAATAGCAGTTAAAGTGTCATTATTGTTAGTTTCCCAGTTTTGGAGCAGCTAGTCTTTGTGGTGTTTTTATTTTAGGGAATATAACGGTGATGAATTACTGTACATGCGCTTTGGACATTCTCTCATTGGGGCTGAGTCCCCCTAACTGTCCATTTCTAAAATCTTCCCTGTCGACGACTCAAATCGGATCTTCACAAACCAATGGGTGACGTCACACATGGTTGTGTCCAGTATGGTCTATGAGTTTTAGTCAAGTTTGCATCATGTGGCAGAATAACCCAAAAATGAAGTTAACTGGCACTCTACCCAGTTACGTCAGTGTACAATGTTTTATTTATGTGAAATGAAAATACTGTACTATGTATAGAAATGTTGTTATAGAGAAATTAGTAAGAACTGTCAGTAAAATGTATAACATAGGGTTGTGTACATAATTTAACATTTTGTGATGTTTATACTGGTCTTAAAAGACTCAAAGAAAAGAAGATGTGTTGTATTGGAACTACTTTGTTGCACTATGTATTACAATCAATTACAATGTTGTTTGTTACCGGACAAATCAGACCTCGCTAGTCTACGGTTATAGATATCTCATGTATAGTATTCAGCTTGATCACTCCGGTGATAAGTTACGTCTTGTTAAAGTTAACTAAAGCGTTACTTGAGTTGATATTATTGAATAATACGTAACACTACACAGGAGGAGCACTGCCAGAGCGCTATAAGCATGTAGTGTCATCATAGCTTATAACTAAATAAAATTGCCTGAATAAATCGTTTGAGAGACTGAACTTGTATCCCTGCCAAAAAAAGGCAGATATTACCTCTTACAAAATGGGAAAACAAATGCCCAGAACATGATAGACACAAGCATAAGCAGTGCGATCTAAACTAGAAAAGCCTTCAGCAGTCTTTATTGTCAGCAACAGGAGTTGACAGTCACAAAACAACTTCAGACAGAAGAAAAATAAAATGATTGTAGTGAGGTTGTTGGATATAACCCTTCATTTGGCATTCAGAGGCAAAACATGTCCATAATGGCAATTTTCTTGGCACTGTTGAGTTGTCACATTATCAATCAATTATTCAAATTTATTTTTAAAGCCCTTTTTACAACACCTGGCCCAAAACCCTCAAGAGCTAGCAACACAAGTGATGAACAGTGGCTAGGAAAAACTCCCTAGTAGGTGGGACCTAGGAAGAAACCTAGAGAGAGGCCAGACTCAAAGGGGTGGCCAGTCCTCTTCTGGCTGTACAGGATGGCAGATCTGAAGGTACACAGCCCATTCTAATAATGTCAAATTGTTTATCAGTGTTCAATTATTGTCCAAAAATGGATGTGCTGTCACCATAGTATTTGTGAAGCATCAATACAGTTTGGTGGTCTTTGGCAGAGAGAACGCAACGCTTTCTGGAGATATGAAAATATGGAGTCACCAGGTGGAAACGTGATCACCAACAGCAGTGACGTGGGGACAGGAATGTGGAGACATCGGGCCACATGGTCCTGAAGCATGTTCCAAGGGTTTGGGTCCTCCTAGAATGAACACATCATCAGAAACATTAGAATGGGCGTACCTAGGGTCTAGTACCTCGGTACAACTCTGACCCAAAATGAATATATAAACAGTCTCTCGTCCCCCGTCACAAATGAATGAGACTTAAGTGGGGATTGAGAAGACAGAAAGACCCTAGTCCACCGGCACATAAACTAATGCAGCAGGGCAGGAGCAAACAGGCATGATTCAGACCCACCCACATTGCCAAGACCACACCACCAAAGGGACACCAACAGACCATAACCACCATGAGAGGATAGAGTATAGTCCACACAGTGTACTCCCATCCCACAAGTGTCAATTATGATCCACTTTTACACAAGCACTTAGAAAAAGTAAGACAAAATAAGAAAGGGAAGTTAACTCTGTGGTCAGACACAGAACAAGTTCATTGAACTCTGTGGCAAAATAGTGCTAAACACTGTCCTAACAGAAAGAGAAGATGCAATCTATTACTCAGTGATATGTGACTCAACACCAGACATCTCTCACACTGAACAGAATGTGCTATTGGTAAGATACAACAAGACAAAGAGTGGTGTTTGGGAGGAAACCGAGAGGTTTCTTCAATTAAATTACTTTTACATAAAGAGCGGCAGGGAAATTTCATAAATGATTCAAGCAGCATTGCAAGAAAGTGGCATATACCATTAGTACTGTAGAGGCCAAGGTTATGATAATGGAGACAATGTCAGGAAAGGTGAAATGAGTACAAGCTCAGAATTTAAAAGCCAATCCACTTGCTTTATACTCACCCTGTGCTTCCCATAACCTTACTCTGGTGGGTGTACACACAGCTGAGTCATGTTCAGAGGAGATACATTCTAAATCATACCTAACTAATTACACTTTCTTTCCACAGCGTTTTATTTTTTATAATTTTGCTTTTAGGGCTTCATGCTTTTGAACCAATACACTGTGGGCTTGGACACAAAGCTGAGACTTTATGTCTTGTTTCTGCAAATAAAACGCAACTCTAGTGAAGTCTTGTTCAGTCGTCTTTATTGTGCATTATAGTAAGAATTTAATGTAGGCGTTAGACGACTAAGAAGGTATTTTTTAGCTTTGTCTTTTACCTTGGGAATGATAAATGCTTTAAACACAAAGAAAATAATGTTCTCTTAAACATGACACTCCAAGCAAACCACGTTTAACCATAGTGAAGTAATTGTAGCATACAATATGTTGAGAAAAAAGTGTTCATGTGGTGGAATTTAAAACAATGCAGACTTAAGCACATATCACAGATTATTAATATTTGTTTAGTCACTGAGTTCCTTAATTACCACCAGATTCATCTGAGCTGTTTTTAGCTCGCTTATTTGTAAATTATTTTAAAAGATGCTTAAGAGGCATGTACCAAGAGTGAAAGGGGCCCACAGAGACTGCTTATCCATAGGGCCCAGAATTATGTGCAACGCCCCTGGGTACAGCTGCGTGGGGACGGCTGGTACCTGAGGCTGGTCCTCTTCCCACCTAGCTATCAGCTCCTCCTGTAGGTGTTCAACTTTGCCTCACTCCTGAGAATTACCATCCATTTCTCAGATTTTAGCTTAAACATTGCAGACGCAGTATTCCAGTTATTTTTTTATATTCACAATATCTGTGTCAGGGGAGTCTGTTTAGGCATGCTATAAATAAAGAAACTACTTCCAGACATTTCCCTCAAACAGCTGAAACGATGAGTTGCCAGGTCATGATATGGTCTTCTCTCTGACACTGGGCCAATGAGAATTTTTGAAAGAAAAAATAACTTTTGGACACCATGTTCATTGAGTTCTCAACTGAGGCAGAACATGAACATGTCTGTTTACTTAGGTTCACAATTTGGCTGCACCTATCTGCTGGCAACGTCTTCAATATTTGAGAGGTCCCATCTGCTGTTGTTTTTCAGGCTGCCTCAGATGTTTTGGATGTGATTCAGATTGAGAGTCTTAATTGGCAGATTAGTTCAGTATAAATTGTTGAACCTTTCCGCATTGCCTTCGTCTTTTGTTTAAATTTTCAAACATTTAAGCTTTATAGTGGTTTCTTCCAGCAGTTAAACAACCCCAAACACATCAAAATCACCAAGGGATATTTAAGAGGTAATGTTAACATTTCCTAGATTTTTATTTGTTTCTACATTCAGAATGATGTGCTGACCAATTATTGATTTTGATGTTTCAATTTATTTTTAATAATTTCATTTCTCCCATTGACATTTTGTACCTTTGACTACTTTTGTATTTTCGGTTAATATTTTCACTCAAAATTATAGTCACGTCGTAGCTGGTTAGCCTAAGGCATAGTCTAAAACTCTTTATATACAGATTTTTCCAGAAGTCAATGGGAGAAATGAATGGGAAATTTACTTCCAGAACCCAAGCTCTCTCGGACGAGGGGCGGGACTGTTGAGGTTAATACGGCACTGCGACTCTCCACCCCTCCTAATTTTCAGTCATGATCCTCACAGTGGATACCTATTATGAAGAACTGGTCTTACACATGCAAGAACATAAATTTGGAAATGTATTGTGTGTCACTAAGTGTGGGGGAACTGTAAATATTGGGATGTTTTGTAAATATTTTTAGTTGTAAGGTGGAATGTATAAGAATTTAATGATTGCTTTCATAAATTTTTTTACACAAAGGTAAAAGTACAAATATTAAAACCAAATAAAACAACTAATGCAAGAACAGTTCTTCTGTCAACACTAGCTACATTATGCGGGTGTCAAACTCTGATTTCTTGTTTCAAAATAATAGCGCTCGTTTTCAGCCATTGCAATAACCATTATCAATTCATTATAAAGCTAGTGAATTGTAACTAAATGTGTGTGAAAAAACAATAAAAGTTCTTAATAGCAAAAAAAGTTACATGTTTTTAATAACAAAAGTAACAATTACGCTGTACACAGAATTTGATTGAATATATTGTCACAGCCCCAAAATAAGAACCCTTGTACAGCACACTGCATAGACGTTTGACTCCACCCACATTGAGGCACACCCCGAATTGCACACTGCAAATATTCTAATGAAAAAAAACAACTTGGTCCAGTTTGGCACTAACAATGTCCAGGTCAAACTCTAACCTGCCACTCTGAGGATAAGAGTCAGATGAAGCAATGTACCAAAAGAAAAAAAAGGCTAAATTGATCCACTACATTGACTGATGAGCATCCTAGTTACTTATTACCTTTTGTTAAGGTCACCATGCATTTGGGTGGATGTGAAATTCAGGCGTACTCATCTTTTGCTCTGCGTAATTGTCCATGATGGCCTGTACAACCACATTAGTCATTTAGTCCATTTACCTGCCTGATGGTCTGTTGGAAGATGCTGTTACGCAGTCTGGTTGTTATTGACAGAAAACCTCTCAATTCCTGATGTCTGGTAGACCTGAGTGGCTGAAACAGGTCATGGCTGGCATCAGGAATGATCATCCTTGCCTTCCTGTGATACCAGGTGTTGTGGGTGTTTTCCAGGCAGGGCAGCGGGGATCCGATGATACTTTCAGCTGAGCGTTGAGCCATACGGTCAGCAGTCTTTGAGTTCTGTTACCAGGCAGTGATGCATCCTGTCAGTGTGCACTCCATGGTGCCCCTGTAGAAAACATTACAGCTCCCTGGGTTTGTACAGACGCTGCCGGGCATTCTTCATGACGGTGCATGTTTGCAGTGACCAATCCAGCCTCTCAAAGATGTGGACACGAGAACCTGTGAGCGAAGACATCAACACCTTTGTGTCAAACCTTGGGTAGCAGAGTGAACTGGAGAAAGACCCACAGCCAGGTTTACAGAATGGTAATGTTCCTAAATTCCTGATTTCTAGAATCTCTGACAGGAGGGACACATGAAATTGTAGCGTCATGGTGACCTGTGTCTGTTTCGCTCCAGGAGCAGTGTCTGTTTCGCTCCAGGAGCAGTGTCTGTTTCGCTCCTGGAGCAGTGTCTGTTTCGCTCCTGGAGCAGTGTCTGTTTCGCTCCTGGAGCAGTGTCTGTTTCGTTCCTGGAGCAGTGTCTGTTTCGTTCCTGGAGCAGTGTCTGTTTCGTTCCTGGAGCAGTGTCTGTTTCATTCTCGGGTTAATGTCACATACCTGGGTTAATGTCCCATACCTGGGGTAATGTCCCATACCTGGGGTAATGTCCCATACCTGGGGTAATGTCTCCAGGGTTGCCAACTTTGGGATGTTGGCTGGCGTGAGACTCTGTAAAATTTCAGTAAGCGCGTGCACGGCAAACACTTTTGTTAACCCTAACCCTAATTTTAGAAATGTCAGCCCTTGTTTACTATAATACAAACCCTGATTTATGCAAAAAAACAACTAATAGCATGAAAACGCTTTTTTTTACCGCGGAAAGCTTGAGAATCACACCACATGCGTGAGAGTTGGCAACCCTGTGTCTCATACCTGGGGTGGTGCACGTCCGTTCTCGGGGGACATTCTCTGGAGCCTCAATTTGTGGACCTCAGCCAAACTGACCTCCATTTCTCACTCCAACTTCACAAAGTAGAGAAAAGCCTTTCACATCCAAGTAGGGTTGCCACCTTTGATTTGTGAAAAACACTCAGATGAAATTTTTTATTTTATTTTTTTGGGGGGGGTCAACCCATATTTGCAAATATACTATGTTAACAGTTGTAGGACTCCCTATTGCCTCTCTTACCTATATTTGTCCTGACGTAGATGCACTCCCTGACGTAGATGCACTCCCTGACGTAGATGCACTCCCTGACGTAGATGCATTCACTCTGGATTCCTTTCTACATTAAATACACTTTTGTATAAACATTGTGTAAACATATGCTGTATAATTATAATCTATAATAAAATCTAATAATTTGTAGAAAGATAGGCTACTTTTTAGCAATGAAAACATGATTACATGTATTGTAATAGATTACAAATAACTTTGTTTTGTTTTTGTTAACTTAGTAAATTTGGGCAACCTAAGACTGACATTTCTCACCTATCTTTTCATGTGTATTTCTCATCCGTTTTTGCTGCCTGCAGAATGCTTTTAACTGTAAATCGTTTTTTCTTTGACACTGGTGGCTCATCTGATTTTGTTGTGTTATCGTCCTCGTCCGTCTCTCCCCCTATTTCACAAAACTTAGTAAATAGAACGTTTTAAAAAGCTAGCTAGCAACTGAACGCACACTGTTAAATTCTGGATGTGTGGATGCGCTCGCGCGACCGACCGACAGCACAGGCAGTTGCTAGGCGACAGGCGATGAGTTGAGCTTTGTATTTTTGCTTCCAATCAAATAAAAGTAAACGGCTGGTATTGGCCAATCCACTGTTTTACCCGTTTTTACGAACACAGGATTGGATGTATACACAACCATGAAGAAAACAGTAACAGTAAAAGAAAACGATTCAATTTGAAACAAAGAAATTCTACTTTGGAAGTACATTTTCACAAAAAAACGTGACAATTCGTGTCCCGGGAAATAATAAATTTTCCGGGTCTGTCGCTCAAAAAAAGAGAACAACCCCTGGAAAACCGGGACGGATGGCAACCCTACATCCAAGCAGGGAAATCCAATCAAAAGAACAACCATTTGAAATTGCTTTAGAACTGTCCCGCCTTGACAACACATCGTTGGTTTAGAAGACAGTAAGTGACAACCAATTCTAGCCAATTCAATCAGATAAAGCAGTGCCTCCCGCTCCCAGAACCACCTGAACCTCATTTTGATTGGTGGTGACATGTCTGAGACACGGTGAGGTAACGTTTGGACGAGGAGACCTTTTTAAAAAGTGTGTATTAGAGGAGCTTGGCAATTTCAGTGTAGATGATCAGTCAACCTTTCAGGTGGAACCAAACATTAGCAACACCAAACGGTACTTGTCCTTCCCATTTGTTTGAACATTATAGGCCTTGTAAAATGAATGACACCTGAGATAATACAACAGCTTCAGTCACAACTACAACAATGACAGCTTTACTTAAAGATTAAGAGTAGCCATTCACCTAAACAGATGTGGCATTTTCTTCTCTGAAACATCACTGAGTAAGTTGCTTGTATAAACCTCAGTATGGCTACTCCGCTTGCTCACGCTCTTATCTACTCGTATCAACTCGGTGGCAACACTTCACTCATTGCACACAGCATAATACTGGCTATTTTCCAGTGACCACACTAAATATTAACCAAGGAGACATTATGCCAAAATCTTTTTGGAAAGCCTAGAAGGACACAGCTGTCTAAAATGCTCCCACTGATGTAAATGCACTAATGCAGCAACGGTTTAAACCCAGCTCACTGCTGGCATTTAAAAGGTAAATAAACTGTAATACTGTCCAATAAAATGTAAAGTTAATGCCTAGAAGAACCCCCCCCCCCACACACACAAAAAATACAGAATACAAGTATAAATATAACAGCCTCTTATTCATTTTTCTATAATAAAAAGTGTAACATTTTTTAATCAAATAATTTAATTACCTAATCATGTTTCATTTTCATCAAAACATTTCCATCAATCAGAAATATACATTTTAGAAAGAGACCAACAGATTTACAAATACCTTTAAGAAATCCCATCATACACATACATGCACACAAACATATTGAATAGAAAAAGGACAATCAAACAAATTAAGAAAGCCTTACAAATTAGCCAGCTAACATTTGTGTAACCTACAGTAACTGAATTCACACCTAACATAATGCAGGCTTTCAAAAACAAAGGCCATTGTCTCAAGTGGAACACCAGGCTTCTATGAAACAAAGAAACTAGATAACATGAAAAGAATTAAGGTACATTTGAGGAAAAGTATTGATGGTATGTATTGCAGCTAATGTAGCCCTCCACACCAAACTTGCAGAGCAAAATAACACAGCACTTGTATGCTGCGAGTTCCTGAAGGTTGCTATCAAAGTAATGTAGGTACTTTATGTGGAGACAAGGTCTTTGATGGTAATTCAATGTGGCAAACACTAATTTTGGATTATAGAGCTGTATTGCTTTGAGAAATCCTACATTCTCGTTGATTGTACATATTTATTATTTACACTGGGTTTCCTGGCTGAGGCCACAGGTTACCAGCTGAAAGTAAAACCCAATGAGTTTTCTGCTTTACAATGCGAAAACCTACAGGCTCTGTGTTTGTGTACAGTTTGGTTCTTCACTTGAACAACTCCAGTTGTTCAGCCAACTGCAGTTCAGCATCTTGGAAATGACATTTGAAGAAAAGCTGGGGAGCTGTGTGTATGTGTGTGTTTTTGTGCAGCATTCATGCCAAAACTGAAAAATTACTTTACATGTTCAAGTTTAAATTGGGTAGAACAAAAATGGCTGTCAATGTATAGATTCTCTAAAAGGCAGCAATGATAGCTAAGTGGTCACAACCGCAGATTTATTGTTACATCTGATCACTAGTATATACTGAATCTTAATGGCTTTTTTCCTCCTTGATAAGATTATTAACCAACTTTATTTGTGCAATATCATGCCCCATAGCATGCAATATTAAGTAGTTCTAATGGTTAAGAGGCACTTTAGGAACCAATGAGAATAGAGATGTACATATGTATTTTAATAAACTAGCTTGCTAGCTTGCTAGCTTTCTCATTGCACTGAAAATCAGTAAAGCTAGTGAACTCCCCCCTCCAAAACTGCATTCGGAAAATATCCATTTAGTTCTTAGAATACGGGTGAGTAGGAAAATGTACTTTGTCAAAGTCTTAAACTATCCAAAGAACAATCTTTAGGTGTGGTGGACACCAGTGTTGGGTATAGTTACTTTTAGGAGTACTTTTTAGTTACTTGATGAGTTCACAAGTTTTGGGAAGTGCCTATTTGAGACAAAATGATCAGGTAAATGGAGTTCATATCTTACTGGTGACCATGATTGATATGTTCTTTACTCTTTATATTTGTTTTATAGGTCACTGTAAAGAAATTAACTCCATTTACCTGATAATTTGTCTTAATTAGGGACTTCCCAAAACTTGTGAACTCATCAAGTAACTAAAAAGTACTCTTAAAAGTAACTATACCCAACACTGGTGGACACCATGTAAGCTCTCTCCTACTGAGCAATGTCTCAGATACCTGAAATAATAACAAGTTGTTCCTGTTTTTTGTCATGGACACAGATTATTTGGTCAACTAACGATAGGATGAAGGCAGTACTTAAAACACAACAAATGGTGGAAGGGGTTTAGGTTAGGTTTTGAATGTCCTTTTTGCACTTTTCAAGGAAGGCCAAAAATAGAAATGTACATAGCATATGGACACAAAAGTAAAGCAACAGATTTACTCTGCGTTTCAGAAATTACATCTAAGCCACTGCTGCTAAATTAAAGGGGAATAGCTGCAGTAAGTTGTTTACCCACTCTGCCACAAACATTCACAAAATTAAAAGGGTATTACGATACTTCCTGCAAAGAACCCATTAAACCAACACAAAAATATACAATCTAAACATCAGACAGAAGTGATAGACAACAGCATGGTAGAATTTACCTCAAGGTATACACTTACACAACATCAGGCTTTTACATTCAGGAGCCTCTTGTTCCAAAAGGGAGAGGCCTCATTTCAGGCCACCTGGAATGCTGCTCTTCAAAAGTGAGATGTTTAGCTGACACAAGTTCAACATTTTCACATAGATCCAAGGACTGTTATCTGTGAATAAGAATGCCTAAAAAACGGCTTTTTCAGCAACTTGTTTTGGGAATGTTCTGCAACATCAAAGCACAAAACGCTGTTACGTTAGATGTTTGGTTGGTTCTACAACCTCTGAATTGTAGTGTTTAATCTTTGGGCTGAGCAGATTGAATTGGATGAGTTAAAACATGTCCATCTTCAGCAGAGGCACCACACTAGCAACACTTCACCCTAAATGACAACTAAAATGATCCAAAAACTAAAAAGAAAGTGACAACAGTACAGCAAAGAAATGAATGAATATGGGCCATGAATAAGACAATTCAAAAGGCAGGTTCATTTACTACTCAGGTGAAAATGTCTCAAAGGAAAATGTCAAACTGATGATTGTCAAATCTCTTTCCTGGAGTCAATCATTTAAAGGTCCTTTAATTAAAAGGCTGGAATCCCAGTTCAATTCACAATCAGGAAGTGCAAAGGTAAAAAAAAAAGGGAACGTTTTTGTTTGCTGATCCGCTCATTCCCATACAAAGATTCAAAGGCCCATTTGGTTACTGCACCCACCACCGTGTGAAATTTGTTGTCAAGGTTTGGACCAATTGTTACATTTCGTTGTTTTATTTTTTCCCCACATCCACTGTGATTTTGGTGTACAATTGCTCCTTCTCAACTCTGACCACTTTGTACGACAGGGTTTTGATGCCATCTTTGTTCATTGTCTCCCTGGTGTGAGCGATGCGGTCAAACCTGGAACAAAACAACGCAGTGGTTAAGAGGTGGCCTTCGTCAAACGTTCTGTGTACATTTGCAACAACCTCAGCTTGATCAAACACAAGTTAAATCAAAACCAAAAAAACAACTGCCAGAAAATAGTACTCCCCTACAAAGTCAACAGCCATTAATTAACCTGATTTAATTATTTCACTACTCATTGAGGCTTTGTTTGATAATGACCAAATTCATTGTTAAAGGGAACAACAATGGAATTCTATAATTTCTCTATGTTCCTTCCTAAACCTCCAATGTAATTACTTGACTGTCTCATCAGTCAGCTCTCTTACTTAGGGTTACATCAATAGGATATATGGGTCTGTGCAGATGAATGCACTTGATTTAACTTTCTGTAATAATGGCCATTTGCATGAAAAACAAACGTTCTTTCACAAAGAAAATCCCAAAACTGTGAACCCCAACTGCTTTTGGAACAAACTATACATTTTGTATAATAAAAATCAGTTGCATTGTTTAAAACATATTTTCTTTCCTCTCTGCTGACGAGGCATCTCGCTCCCGACTTCCTGCTGACAGTCTGCAAAGAGGGCACTTTCAACTGTTCAACTTGTAAAAACTGAAATACAGACTTCTTTTTCTAAATTCACACTTTGCTATGTCAAGAATATATTGTCAATCAGAGAGGATATCAAATTAAGAATATATAAAATTCATAGACCGATGTTGTGTTTAGAAACTACTGAAGTATGCATTTTTTTACATGTTTTTTCTTCCACATCGGCATAGATGTCAGAAAAGGTATGTTTGAAACCACACAACTTACAATTATCATACAAAATGTATATTTAATGTACTAAAAGCAATTGGGCATTTCATAGTGAATGAACATTCTTGTTTCATGCAAATTATCGATATTTTACGAAGTTGTCTCAAACGCATTCATCTGCACAGCCCCACATAACTTGTTATAGATGCACTCGCGCTAGCTCGAGCCTGTTCTCTCTGAATTAGAGCTGCCTGATGAGGAAGACTGTCAAATAATTACTACAAATTAGCAACATAGACAAATTATAGAATTTCATTGTTCTATCCCTTTAAAGTCACTGGGGTTTCTAGACTATTACATGGATATGCTTTCTCAGGCATCTACAGTTCAGGTAGAGAGAACCAGGCATCTACAGTTCAGGGAGAGAGAACCAGGCATCTACTGTTCTGGTAGAGAGAACCAGGGATCTACTGTTCAGGTAACAAGAATGCCAGAACTGAAAAACGTCAGCCAGCATCAGTAGGAAGGTGGAAACGGTAGTGAGTGACTGGATCTTTGTGGGATTAAGTCAGGAAGCGCCTAGGGAGGCTTCAACTGAGAACATCATTTGTTCTAAATCTGATAGCGCTGGATAGGTGAAAGTAATATAAGCTGGATAGGTGAAAGTAATAATACTCCCGGACAGGTGAAAGTAATAATACTCCCGGACAGGTGAAAG
>JACXGM010011925.1:0-24508 GCA_016801145.1 Umbra pygmaea
GCACTAGCAGCAGACTTAATGCTGATGCTGCTCGCGGTAGAATCAGAATTTGCGCCCCCTGGTGGCGCTTAATTGAAAATATACTCATTGCTAGACTATAATGTGAAACAACCCGTTGCTCGTTTTCAGATTTGATTGTATCGAGTAAATTCTTAACGATCAATCAATCGATCGTCGATTAATCATTAACATCCCTAGTATAAATGAATACTCACTTAAGTGCTTGAATATTAACTTAATTTAGAATATTCTAATAACGGTGCCCATGCCCAGTAGAGGCAGCACAAGTTTAAAAAGCATGCATTTAGTTTATCTAGAATTGAGGAACATTTGGCGATCCCAGATGTCATTAACGTTGTGTAGGAATGTTAGGACAATATTCAATGAGTGACCAAATGTGTCATCTGTGTAACATCAGCTGAGAATCACCAGCAGCAAGAGCAACATTACTGATATATACAGAGGGCCAGTGCAGGAATCAAACCATGTGGGACACCAACAAAAACTCATGATTAGGCTGCATCAAGCCTAATCAATGAATCAGGTCCGTCTGTTCAGAGATGCATTAAAACTGTAAAATAACTGGGGCTCTCTGAGGAGGGGGTTTAAGACCTCAGTGCTAAACAATCTGAAGAGTGGAATGGATTCATGAACACCAGGATGACACCAACTGCCTTCAATAGCCTCCCCGTGAACGAAATCTAAACAATATTGAACATTTACGAGTAGTTATGGAGCGGAGAGTGCAAAGTATATTTCCACCTGGTTTATCCCTTACACAACTGGAGGCTTTACTTCTTGACAAATGATGCAATATCCCACTACAAAGAGTTTAAGACACATAACAGCATTCAAAGAAAGATTGGAGCAGTTCTGGACGCAAACATATCCTCACTAGCTTCTTGATATAAATATATTGTTAGGTGTTATTTGGTCCAGACCTTGTATTTGTGGAAACACATTTCCATCAATAGGGTTGCTGAGTCTAATGTGGATTTATTATCATCATCATCCTGAAGACTCCTAATCATAACTCCATCAGTTGTTGCTCAGTATCTACAAACAAAGACATGATCCATTGCTGAAATGTGGTGGAAAATAATTTAAACGTTCAGTGGCAGTTTTGGGCCAGTCTGGCTGTCAGGTTAATTGAGTCTTGAGTTTACATACTTTAGAATATATTTCTCTAATTTCAGTCTCTGGTTTCTTCAAGTTCTACTGGTCTTAATCTGAACAGTGACCAGTAAAGGAGAAGGGTACAAAATACAGATTATTTACAGTTAGTGCTTTTAAAACATGTTTAGCTTACAATGATCTGCCATCGTGGTAATTCTGCTAATAATAAAACCAAAAGGTATTTCACCAGGGAGTTGAGCAGTTTGGTGGCCATGTGTCTGTCATGTTCTTGGGATTTAAACAATAGTGCTGAGGGTTACGTGGAACAGTGCCAGCCAAAAAAACAAAAAAGAGTTTGCTTTTAAAACAAAGCCTATTTTCAAATCCCGCTATACAATATGAAGGCATATCCTTATTCTAAACCAAAGCATTAGAACGGAACAATTCCCACACTCTTAAATATTCCAGAACTAAGCTACTAAAGAGATTTTGTTTCAAAGTCCAAGGGGACGCGAGTAAAACGAAATAAATTCCACACTCTATGGCTGATAGTTTCTGTACAAACGAGACCCTGTCATAACTCCCTTCTATGCATTGCATGCGTTGTAGACTAATGTAAGCCTATTACAATAAAACCTTCCTCGGGAAAAACACTAGCCCAATTTACACATCGACAGTTAATTTCCAATTGCAAGAATATAGATCACATTTGGAACTTTTTTCGACAATATCTAGAATTGAACACAGTTAACCATCAGTTAAACACTTGATGATATCGTTGTTGATTAGCTCATCAATATATGAACTCGACTCGCAAATCTCCGCGTTGTCAATATTAGATATGATACCAGAAACTAATTATAACATACCTGTCTCTTGGATCAATCCAACTTGTTGCGTGATTGATGTGGTCGATGTAGTAGACTTTTCCATCAAAATCCCGGGCTTCTTCCCAACCCTCTGGTAGTGGTAACTCCTTCCTTGGCATGTCAGACGAGTCTCCATGTAATATTCTCTGCAAGTCATTTAAATTCTATCGAAGGTAAAACATGTCCTCTTGAGTAGTCCTCTGGAGTATCTTAAAATCCCAAAATGTGAAAACCATCATTTGGTTTCATCAATGAATAATTGCTGGCCTGTGTGCGTGTTGGATTATCTGATAATCCATAACGTCTCGGTGTGTATATTCCCAGAATACGAGTAAGAAAGGTTTGCCAAACAGTGGGTGTTTTTCAAACGAAGTCTGGTACAAATGTCTAAATGAATCAATGTTTCCAGCGTAGGGGGACAAAATATTTATTCACAGAGAACAAAATTATTTTCAGCCGTTTAGCTCAATTCAGCAGTAGGAATGTTACTATCAAGCTTCCATTTAAATTGATAGAATGCGTGATTATCAACGCGATTACAGTAATCCACATGAAAGCGCATTTGAAATCGTCGTTTTTTAAAAGCTTATGTGTTAGGATAGTTATGACTAAAAACAACATAACGAAAATGATCAACTAAACTAGCTGCAACTTTTTAAGCGGGTTGTCCATGGTCCATGGCATGGGATGTGTCGTCGGGACAGTTTGACTCCTGTTTGGATATTCAGATGAACCGAAAAGTGCATTTGAAGATGGGATTTCCAGATTTTTAGTACAGCACATGTAAATATGTTATTAAAATGTCTCACCATGCAACATAAGATTAAATATTTTAGACCGCTGTTCGGTCACTGACCACCATGTTAAGCTAGCCTGAATGATGCTAACATGTCAGCTACTAGCAAACCCTCCCGTGCTGACAAAAAGTCAAGCGCTTAAAGCGGCATGTACCTTTACTGACGATAAACGTTGCTGCAGAATTATGAAAAATCCACAGAGAAGTAGTTTGCTTAGCTTATCATTCGTTAAAATGTAATTTTTTTTACTTAAAGAGACAGTGGCAAACGTCTCGTCCAGAGGCTACCGTGTCTGTGTTTCGGACGGTCTCGAAGGCTCGCGATGCTGTTGAATGACGTCATACAGGTGCTTCGGTGCCCTACTTTACCATATTCCTAAAATATTTGCTTTGTCTTGTTTTAAAAGAGTAATAATGTGACTCTTGCGTTATAACACGGCTCACACATTACACAATTATTCAAGTTACTTGGTTAATATACACAGTTTGAAATGTTTGTTTTGTGTCATGAATAAAAATTAAGACAGTGCATAACGCCCTCACATGGTCACAGTTTTTACAACCCATGATAGATCAGAAACATCTAGTTTCTATTCAAGAAGGTGTTCTTCCTCTAAAGTTGATATTTGTAGAATTTTGCGACATAACAACAGAATTAAATTCTCTTTCAAGTGTCCAGTTTACAAATGCTGTAAAAACTGTTTTCCTTTATATCTTAAAAATCTTAAAACGTGATGTACACTCACCTAAAGGATTATTAGGAACACCATACACATGGCATTGATTCAACAATGTGCTGAAAGCATTCTTTAGAAATGTTGGCCCATATTGATAGGATAGCATCTTGCAGTTGATGGAGATTTGTGGGATGCACATCCAGGGTACGAAGCTCCCGTTCCACCACATCCCAAAGATGCTCTATTGGGTTGAGATCTGGTGACTGTGGGGGCCATTTTAGTACAATGAACTCATTGTCATGTTCAAGAAACCAATTTGAAATGATTTGAGCTTTGTGACATGGTGCATTATCCTGCTGGAAGTAGCCATCAGAGGATGGGTACATGGTGGCCATAAAGAGATGGACATGGTCAGAAACAATGCTCAGGTAGGCCGTGGCATTTAAACGATGCCCAATTGGCACTAAGGGGCCTAAAGTGTGCCAAGAAAACATCCCCCAAACCATTACACCACCACCACCAGCCTGCACAGTGGTAACAACAAGGCATGATGGATCCACGTTCTCATTCTGTTTACGCCAAATTCTGACTCTACCATCTGAATGTCTCAACAGAAATCGAGACTCATCAGACCAGGCAACATTTTTCCAGTCTTTAACTGTCCAATTTTGGTGTGCTCTTGCAAATTGTAGCCTCTTTTTCCTATTTGTAGTGGAGATGAGTGGGACCCGGTGGGGTCTTCTGCTGTTGTAGCCCATCCGCCTCAAGGTTGTGCATGTTATGGCTTCACAAATGCTTTGCTGCATGAACAGCTTGAAGCAGTCGGCCCATTCTCCTCTGACCTCTAGCATCAACAAGGCATTTTCGCCCACAGGACTGCCGCATACTTTTTCCCTTTTCACACCATTCTTTGTAAACCCAAAAATGGTTGTGTGTGAAAATCTCATTAACTGAGCAGATTGTTAAATACTCAGACCGGCCCGTCTGGCACCAACAACCATGCCACGCTCAAAATTGCTTAAATCACCTTTCTTTCCCAGTCTGACATTCAGTGCATGAATGCATTGAAGCAACTGCCATGTGATTGGTTGAGTAGTTGCATTAAGGAGAAATTGAATGGGTGTTCCTAATAATCCTTTAGACGAGTGTATATGGGATAATTATTCCCTACACTATGCAGTGCTTTTTTGTGCACAAAAAGCATGGCCTAAAATGCATAATTTATATCAAAGACAGACTGGCACATGCCAAATGAAAAACACTGTGGATGTACAAATGGTTATGTCCTCATTGCAAATCATTTATAGCTTTTGTAAGATGGAAGAGAAAGCAGTTCTGTTTTCACTCTGCAAAATTTTACAACTTCAATTTCACTGACTTCTGTACGATATATTCTTCAAATGATTGAACCTGACCAAAGTACCGTACATCTGGAATTGTGTTATTCATGATAGGCAAATCGAGGACCAAACATGACTTAATGAGGCACAAAATAACTTAAAACATAAATAAATAATTGCACATAAATATCAATCCTCTGGGTGGTAGGCCTATCTAACACAACATTGGTTAATCAACAAATATGAGTAGAGGTTCAACCAAACATTAGATCTCAGAAGCCAAGATTCCATTCAATCTGCAACACATTTTTATGTGAGTATTCTAATATCTGCAAAAGTAAAAAAAATATATATGCACATTTTGGCCCTGAGCAAAATGTTTTCAAATTGTGTTTTTTTGGTTAGAAAGACCATTAAATAGTAAATGCCTACTTTAGTGACTCAAATTGTGTGCCAAATTTAATCAAGCTGCTTAGGTTGGAAAACAATATTTACATTGCCAAAATTATATTTTATGAGAAACAAAGCATTCCATATTGCAAATATTAACACATACTATATTTATAGTGAATGTAGCAATTATATTAGGCAGGGAAACAGCATTCCTAAATTGTTCATTGCAAATAATTCCATAGTGCTCATATTCCTCATGATTGTTAGCATGCTCACTTGTTTGGAACCACAACACCTGCTAAATAGTTCTGCTAATAGCAAAAAAACAAACAAAAAAATGTTTTCATGTAGTCAAATAATGTAAACATATTTATTATAATTTCTACAAATTTGCCTCCTTATTATTAGTTGTTTAATCTGCAAATATAATGGATTTTCTTCTTAAGAACTTTTTGTTCAATGAACCATAAATGTGGCCCGGGCAATAAAATGCTATGTCCATACTGTGAGACTTTTAAGACAGAGATACAGGGTGATAGGCAGAACAGCTGATCGTTTACACAGTTTCAGACCATGTGTAACAACACCTGCACAAGAGCAGTACATCCGAACATCCCACCTGTGGGAAGTACAGTATGGCAACAACAACTGCCCGAGTGATGCCAGGAACAAACCACTCTGGACCTCAAATGACATAAAAAATGTGCACATGAGCAAAGTTTTTAATCATATCGTACACCTAAACCTAACCCTAACCTTAACCACACTGGGGTGTTAAAAATAATCCTGTGCTAAATATATATATATATATATATAAATCGTAATTATGAATCAAAACTAAACTCAATGTGAGGTCCGCCATCAGTTTTGAATCAACCAATCAAAGGACTTCTGCCTCCAAGGCAGATCTGCCTGGAGAACACTTTTCAATACCTAAAAGTTCTATGAGTGACCTGAACCCTATTGAGAGCCTTTGGAGCATCCTCAAGCAAAAGATCTATGAGGGTGGGAGGCAGTTCACATCAAAACACCATCATCTCTGGGAGGCTATTCTGACATCCTGCAAAGAAATTCAAGCAGAAACTCTCCATAAACTCACAAGTTCAATGGATACAAAAATTGTGAAGGTGATTTCAAAGAAGGGGTCCTATGTTAACATGTAACTTCCCCTTTTAAGATGTGTTGAAATAGCTTTTGATTTTAGTAAATATGACCTCTTAATGCTACAAATTCAACAAATGACAATTTTCAGTTCTTTACAACCTATAAAATGTATTTAAACTCTGTTTGCCGACAAGGCCTTTAAGAGGTTAACAATGACGTTCACCTCGGCTCCTGTCCTGAAACACCCGGACCCAACAAGACCATTAATTTTGGAAGTAGACACTTCAGACTTCGGAGTTGATGCCATCCTCTCACAACTACAGGGTAAGCCTGGGAAATTATACCCATGTGCCTTTTTCTAAAAAAAAAAACCTGCAGAACAGAATTATGAAGTCGATGACCGGGAACTGTTGGCAGTGATCTTGGCGCTGGAGGAGTGGAGACACTGGCTGGAGGGTGCCCTCCACCCATTCTTGACTCTCATTGACCACAGGAACCTGGAGCACATATGGGCAGCGATGCACCTCAACTCTCGATAAGCCAGGTGGGCCTTATTCTTAACACATTGTCTTACAAACCGGGAGCAAAGAATGCCAAGGCTGATGCATTATCCAGGATCTACGAGAGAGGCGAGAGGAAGGATTTCAGGTGTGGCTGTCCTTGCGGGACCTCCCTCTCCACCTGCCCTGCCGGAAGCTGAGTCCCAAATGCGTGGGGCCGTTTAAAGTCCTCCAAAGGGTTAATGAGGTAGCCTACCCTTACACTTACCATCTCACTACAGGATACATCCAACATTCCATGTTTCCCTCCTTAGGCCGGTGGTCCCTGGACCCCTCGTGGTGGCCTTTCCTCAGGGTCCTCCCTTGACTCCTCTGCTACTGAACGGTCAACAGGCCTACAATGTCAGGGACATCCTGGACTCCAGATGTCGATGTGGTTGCCTCCAGTACCTGATGGACTGGGAGGATTATGGACCCGAGTACCGGAGGTGAGTACCCACCGAGGAAATCCTGGACCCTTCATGTCTTAGGAACTTTCACCACCGCCCTGATATCTCTGCCCCATGTCCTCGGGGATGCCCTGCTGGTCGGCATCATCCATCAGAGGAAGCTGCGCATTCGGGGGGGTTCTGTCACGTGTCCATCTGCCGCACCCCACCGGCACTCTGCGTCACCGGACTATTAGTAGCATTGGAGGAACACTGACCAGATCAGCACCGAGTCACTGGACACCTGCACCCACTCAGCTCATTAGGACTTCTACTTAAACCCTCACGACTTATGTGTTACTGTCGGTGATTGTTCTTATGTTGGTGTTACAAGAAGCAACCTAAACTCATGACACTATTTGTCTATTTGTTTGTTATGCTACATATATTATTGCACTATTTGGTTAATATGTTTCATAAGATTTGGTTTTATTAAGATGTTTAATTGTATGTGTGACTGAAATTTCTAGGTTCAGAAAAATAATATTGCCTTCCTAGCTAGCTTACCAAGCTCTCATGTATACACACTCATTCATGCTAAAATCAAATTAACTTTATTCCACTCACAGACTTCAAGTAAGTCCTGGTACTTTATGTAATTGTCAATAACAGCCTTTGACACATATGGAATGCTTGTAATCATACTTCACTATACCATAGTAACTAGTGACAAAAAGATCTAAGAACACTGAAGCAGCTCACTTTGTGGAAAACAATACTTGAGGAATTCACAAAACTTTTGGCTGCGACTGTACAAACAGTTGAAACAAATAAGAATTGTTTATTAATAAACTTGCCTGGTTAAACCGTAGGGTGCTGTGGCAAGATGGACCATGCAGTGCCACTAAACAATAAAATAAAATAAAAATGATGATGACCATACAAATCAAAAGCAAACAGCTACTGGTTTATAGCCTACTACCTAAATTGCACACTCGATTACATATTCAAGTCCTATATGAATACATTATTTATTGTAGTCAAAGTCAAAGTCAAAGTTGTTTATTTATCATATGCATCGAATAACATACATCATCCTATGCAGAGAAATTTCTTTTGACATGGCACGGCGATTCTATGCAGTGGGCTTATAAACAAGAATTACAACAATATAAGAATTTTAAAATAATAATGACAATATTAATAATAATAATAAAACGCATAACCTTTTGCATTAGCCTTTATTTAGCTTGAGGCTTCATCCAGTGTCGTATCCAGGGGGTGGCCGCGGCCAACCTTGAAAGCTCATTGGCCACCCCTGTGGCCACCCCAGATCTGATAGGTAGTTGGTCAAGTTCGTTAACACAAGAAACAAGAGAAATGATCAACGAATTCAGGGCCAGTTTAACATTTTTACAGTCTTATGCAATAGCTTAGGCACCCCTGACAATGTCCATGGTTTTCATTAATAAATAATTGGGTGTTTGGATCAGCAATTTCCAATTTGATCTATCAAATTAAAGAAGGACACAGTAATATTTTGGTGATTAAATCAGGTTCACTGAATTAACAGAAAATGTGCAATATGCATCAAAATGAAATTAGACATGTGCATACATTTTCGGCACGCTTTTCATTTTGTTACAAAATGCTATCGCACTGAAGAACATAGTGAGGAAATGGAAGACCACAGGCACAGTTCTAGTTAAGGCCAGAAGTGGCAGGCCAAGTAAAGTATCGGAGAGGCTGGTGAATGATGGTCAGAACGGTCAAAAACAGCCCACAGATCACCTCCAAAGGCCTACAACATCATCTTGCTACGGAAGAAGCCTTTTCTGCACACACGCCACAAACAGAGTTACTTGATGTATGAAAACGCACATTTAGACAAGCCAGCTTCATTTTGGGTGCTGTGGACTGATGAAACAAAAATGTAGTTATTGGTCTTAACAAGGGGCATTATACATGGCAGCAAACGAACAGAGCATTCCAAAGTTCTGGAATAGCCATCCCAGTCCCCAGACCTGAATATCATTCAAAATCTGTGGGATGATTTGAAGTGGGCTGTCCATGCTCGGTGGCCATCAAATCTAACTGAACTGGAGATGTTTTGCGAGGAGGAATGGTCCAAAACACCTTAATCCAAAATTTAGACACTTATTAGGCCATCATCAGTGTTACCTGTATTGTTACCTATGTTTGCTTTACTCATTTAAGTGCCATCTTGTGGTTAAATAAAAACACACCTGTCAAAGAACAAACCAAAAAAATTCAAATTCCAGTATCTCCAACAAATTATATCTAAGATAAATAAAAACACAAACTAAGCATGTAAAGAACAACAAATATTTCTGGTTTTTTTTCCTTACAAGCTTAGTTTATCTTTTGCTTACAGATACTTTTAAATAAGGTCCTATCTTTAAGCATTTTGATTTGTCTTGGATGGCTGTGTTTTTATGTAACCACAAGATGGTGCCTCAATTAGTAAAGCAAACACAGGTAACAATACAGGTTACACAGATGATGAGCTGATGACTGATAAATGTTATTCTATAGGATGAGTTGAGAGTAGTAATTTTGCTACTGTAATCTAACTTGTGAAGAGACAAGGACTTCAATCCACTACAAGGAAATAGCTCTTAGAAAATGTGTACCATATCCTGAACATAATTACTGATAAAAAATTGACATGTTAAAATAACCAGAGATTCTTGAGGACTGTGAAAGGTGGAAATGGAATAAAAAATGACTTTAAAAAAAATAATTTAATAGCATAAACACCTTAATTTGACAGTTACGAGACAGGAAATCATGGTAGAGAGAGGGGATGTCAGCAAAGGACCAGGATTTGAACCGCGGTTGGCTGCATCGTATACGCATTTAACTTCGCTATGTCATGGCCACCTCAAACAAGCTTTGTGTCCCCTCTTGGCCACCCCAGTAAAAAATGTCCTGGATACGCCACTGGCCTCATCCTCATAAGTATTATAGCTTGACACCTTCAGTTTAGTCACTCACTAACGGGAGGCTACAAGGCGGGTGCTGGCGAGCCACTCTTTACACAAACAAGCAAGAGATATCACGTGCACTGACCACAGTGGAACTGAAAATTCATCGTTGGCTTTTAACAGCTGTGTCCTAGAAGGTGACATTTTCCGGCTTTCAATCACTGCCACATGGTTCTGTTTCGGCAAATATCCATCGCCCTAACCGCCGCGGTGGCTGCCTTCGGGTCCGCGTTGTTCATCGCCTTCAATTATTTCTACAGACGCCGAGTATGGTCCCCCGAAGGGGAATATCGCATGATCAAAGAGGTAAGCTCTTATCGTTAGGAATGTTCCGTCGACATCTAGTTCATAATTGGTGAAATAGAAGAGACAAATGTCGCCTACAGTTCTCGCAATTCACCGGATTCTTTCAGCGCTCGAGCAGTGAAAGTTCTCTGGAGGCGCCTGGCATAGAGCGCAGGAAGAAGACTTCACGAATCACTTTTTAAGACCTGCATTTGCAGCCCATACACTGCGTATTGCATGAATGCTTATTTCAAACTGAAAACTTGACCGCATATATGATGATAATAAAGAAGGGTGACACCATTTGATGCACATTATGGGTTATCGTATAGGCTACAGTGTTCAGGAAAGCGAATATAAAAAGATCACAGTAATACATCGAGGTATGGGAAAAAATGTTTTTGCAAATTATTTTAAAGTAATAACACATTAATTAAAATTCCCTGCAAAAACATTTGCTCTAACTATACGGTGTACATATGAAATTACCAGACATAATAATCAGAAGCTTTGCTATATTGACTAAATCGAGGTCAGAAAATGAACAGATCGAGGCCAGAAATTAACTGGGAAAATGACTGAGACATGTGTTTACGTCTTGACAATATCACTCGCCGATTTAGTGCCACTACCACCAATGCTACTACCAATGTCCGAACATTCGTGGCAATGAAGAATATGCCTGTGTTTCACAACAACATTATATAGTGGCAAATGAGCTTATGTAGTTGTTGTGAATCAAGTAGACATATGTTGAGAGCCTCAACAATACCCACTACTTCCTGCTTTGCAAACAAAATGCACGTGATTGTGAAATACTGCATCAATATCAATATTTCACCACAGGAATAGATAGGTGAAGTGCTGACTTCTAAAACCTTACATGTAGTTCAGCATTTTACAGGAATAATGATTATCTACAGTCAGGTCCAAAATCATAATCTCCCTTGCAATGTTGAACGTGGAAAAAATCACAATGATACATTTTCACAGCTTTATAATAAAACTATTTTTCATATATTCTTTTCTCTAAAAGCAAGAAGTCAGAATCATTGGCATCCCTGTTATTGATATGTGACCTTGCAAGGATAATAGCATTGCAATTGTTCTGTATTATTATCTACCCTCTTCAATTAAAACCACCAATTTTTTTAATAACACATTTTACATTTAAGCAGACAACCTTATCCAGTGTAACGCATAGTGGTGAGTGCAGCTGCAGAGGTCACTTTAGGTTGATTGCCAATTAGAATTACATGTGTGTAAGCTAGAAATCAATATCCATCCTGCCTTGCCTGTCAAAAGCATTTGAAAGCCAGTAAAACAATTAGATCGTCAACAATGTTGACACCAACCACATGCTGTCCAATATGCAATAAGGATTCTGAGCTTGCCAAAGGTGCACCCCAGCCACACTGAAGGTCTTAACCATATTTATTGATTCAGCTAAGGCCTTTCAATATGTAAATCACCAAATTCTAATTGATAGGCTCAATAGCCTAGGCTTCTCAGACAACTCCCATGCCTGGTTCTCTAACAATTTCTCAGATTGGGTTCAGCATGTCAAATTTGACGGCCAGTTGTCTGGACCTTTGGCTGTCTATGGGTGTGCAACAGATTTAGATTTTTAAGGAAACCCATTTCCTTGTAGATATCAATAATGTCACACTCACTGTTGGTGAATATGATTCACCTCCACGCAGACGACACCATTCTGTATACTTCTGGCCCTTTTGTGAACCCTGTGTTTACTAACATCCAAAAGATCTTAATTGATTTTTAGCACGACTTCCAAGGCCACCAACTTCTCCTTAATTCTGGTAAGATTACATGCAGGTTTTTAATTGTAGAATTGTAAAATATATGCTCTGACGTTAAGGAAGTGGGCGTGCCTATTGCCCTGTGAGCATGTGTGTCTCTGTACAAGTGTAATGATCTAGGTAGTGAAGGAGGAGAATGATGTGGGAGTGGAGCTTGCTGTGTATTTATTCATTTGTAAGCAAGTAAAACGCCAGTACTTGCAAGTCTAGGTACTAAAGTGGGTACAGTAATCCCAACAAAACAAAGAATGCCTAGCAATGCAACATATTAAGATTCATGGAACTTAGTATAGAAACATAGCATACAGATCAACAGAGGATACATACACAATAAAACACACAAAGCATGAAAACAACAGAGTATATGGGAGAAGCAATCAATGAATAGAAAACTGGTGTGACTTTTAGTGATGATATGATGTACAGCTGTGTACGCATAAAGATGGTTAGAGAGTATCCAAGATGAGAATATGATGTAAATGTCCATATTGTCCAGAAGGAGGCACCAGGGTTCCTGTAAATCAGGGGTCTTCAACTCTAACCCTATGAGGTCCGGAGCCTGCTGGTTTTCTGTTCTACCTCAACATTAGTTGGACTCACCTGGTGTCCAAGGTCTAAATAAATCTCACATTAGAGGGTTGCAATGAAAAAGTGGAGTGGATCTGGCTTCAAGGTCCAGAGTTGAATACCCCTGCTGTAAATCCTTCCATGGAGGGCCTAGTGCAGGGGTGTCAAACCGGATCCACAAAGGGCCTAGTGTCTGCAGGTTTTCGCTTTTACCTTGTACCTGAATGATTGAATGTCACTAATTAGTTAGGATCTCCCCTCACCTGGCAGTCTTTATAGTTCTTAATTGGGCACCAATTGAAGGGAAAGACCAAAAACCAGCATACACTAGGCCCTCCGTGGAACCGGTTTGACACCTGTGGCCTAGTGTTTGCTGTTTTCTGGTCTTTCCCTTCAGTTAGAGCTAAATTAGGACCTAGACTGCCAGGTGATGGGAGATCTTAACCAATTAGTGAGCTACTCCATCAGCCTTGTACAAGGTAAAAGCGAAGACCTGCATACACTAGGCCCTCAATGGAAGGGTTTGGACACCCCTGCTGTAACCAGTCCCTCAGCGACCAGACATACGAGGGGCTGTTACAACAATTGTGTGAGTGTCATGGTCTCCCCCCTCCACAGAGCCTCAGTCAGTGTCTCCATTCCACACCAACTCTATATATGTTTAATGTTTCTGTTTTCAACCGGACTGCTAATATCATTACCTCAACATCAACCAATGGTTTGTCTGTTTGCCTTGTCAACCACACTCATTAACAGCTGTTAATCATTTACCCAATCAATATTTATGTACAAAAACAACGTACACTGATAGACCATAAAAAAATTTGGTAAAAAGTTTGGTAAAACTTACTTGGTAATAAATCTCTTTCTGATTCTGATTAGTGTATATATACAGTTGTGCTCATAAGTTTGCATACCCTGGTTGAAATTGTGAAACTTTGGCATTGATTTTGGACAATATGACTGTTCATGCAAAAAATCTAACTGTTATGTAAGGATAGTGATAATATGAAGCCATTAATTATCACACAGTTATTTGGCTCCTTTGTACACTGTACTGATAACAGAAATCACCCAAATGGCTCTGAGCAAAAGTTTACATACGCTTGAATGTTTGGCCTTGTTACAAACACAAAAGGTGACACACACAGGTTAAAGTGGCAATTAAAGGTTAATTTCCCACGCCTGTGGCATTTTAAATTGCAATCTCATGTGGATGCACTGAGCAGGCTATATACTGAGCCAAACCTGTCAAAATACCTGCATAATAAGTTACTGGAACAGCATATAGTTGGAAATGGATAAAAAAACATATTGACAAAAGAAACATATCTCTTGATACCAAGCCAAGCCAAGGTCAGGTAGACCAAGAAAGATTTCAGCCAAAACTGCCAGAAGAATTGTTTGGGATACAAAGAAAAACCCACAGGTAACCTTGGGAGACATACAGGAAATACAACGATAATTGAACAAAAATTAGCTGCATGGTCGTGTTGCTAGAAAGAAGTCTTTACTGCGCCAGTGCCACAAAAATGCCTGGTTACAATATGCCCAACAACACGTTGACATGCCTCACAGCTTCTGGCACACTGTAATTTGGAGTGACGAGACCAAAATAGAGCTTTAAAAAAATAGAGCTTTTTTTTATCCATAACCGCTATGTTTGGAGAGGGGTCAACGAGGCCTATAGTGAAAAGAATACTACCCCACTGTGAAGCATGGTGGTGGCTCACTGATGTTTTGGGGGTCTGTGAGCTCTAAATGCATGGAGAATCATGAAAATGGAAGGCAACCTAAATGCAGCATGTTATCGGACAATACTGGCAGACAATTTGCATTTTTCTGCACGAAAGCTGCGCATGGGATGCTCTTAGACAATGACCCTAAGCACAAGGCCAAGTTGACCCTCCAGTGGTTACAGCAGAAAAAGGTGAGGCTCTAAAGGCAGTTCATGCAAGATGACCAAAGACTTTGTATGACCTGGAGGCATTTTACCAAGATGAATGGGTAGCTATACCACCTGCAAGAATTCGGGGCCTCATAGAGTGTTTTTCAATGTCTGGGTCTCGACCCACTGGTGGGTCACAGGAGATTAAAATTGGTTTGACAAATATGTTTTCATAATAATTTTGTCATTGGTTCTCTCTCCTGGCTAAATTGAAGGTTATAGTTGACAGTACACCTCAACAGCCCCATGGCGCGGTGTACTAAACCGTAGGTCAAGCTTACGAAGTAGGGACCTATGATTTCCACGTTGCGGATGGAATCCAGACATTAATGCGGAATTCAACCAAAAAATAATAATAAAAAATCATAATCCTAAAATTCCAATATATTCACGTAAAGTTTATCATTACAATACTGTCGATATTGAGAAAATGAATGTTGTGTTGACTGGTGTCTGGTGACAATTACAACTAATGTATTATGTTAATTCCCCTACATACAAATAATAATGATAGGAAAGCTATATATTTGCAAACACCTTTTTTCCTGACTTGGGTCACAATGATTAGTCATTTTGAAAATGTGGTTCACTGAAAAAAAGTTTGAAAAACACTGTCATAGAGAACTATCACAAACGACTGCCTGCTGTGATTGATGCTAAGGGGGGCAATACACTGTATTGAGAACTGAGGGTATGCAGACTTTTGAACAGGGGTCATTGCATTATTTTCTTTGCTGCCATGTCTTCTATTTTGATTGTGCCATTCTGTTTTGACCTACAGTTGAATATGACTACAGGAGTGTTTTAAAGAGTTTGGTATGGGTTTTTATTTTTGTTATTCTACATTTTACAATTATTTAACTAAGTAAGTTGACTAAGAACTAATAATAAACAAATTTACAGCAATGACCTTGGAGCAATAAGATTAGACCCGGTGGGGTCTTCTGCTGTTGTAGCCCATCCGCCTCAAGGTTGTGCGTGTTGTGGCTTCACAAATGCTTTGCTGCATACCTCGGTTGTAACGAGTGGTTATTTCAGTCAAAGTTGCTCTTCTATCAGCTTGAAGCAGTCGGCCCATTCTCCTCTGACCTCTAGCATCAACAAGGCATTTTCGCCCACAAGACTGCCGCATACTGGATTTTTTTCCCTTTTCACACCATTCTTTGTGAACCCTAGAAAATGGTTGTGCATGAAAATCCCAGTAACTGAGTAGATTGTGAAAACTCAGACAGGCCCGTCTGGCGCAAACAACCATGCCACACTCAAAATTGCTTAAATCACCTTTCTTACCCATTCTGACATTCCGTTTGGAGTTCAAGAGATTGTCTTGACCAGGACCACACCCTTAAATGCATTGAAGCAACTGCCATGTGATTGGTTGAGTAGATTATTGCATTAATGAGAAATTGACCGGGTGTTCCTAATAATCCTTTAGGTGAGTGTATTTAATCTATCCAGACTTTTGTTACCTTGGATTAATGTAATTGAAACTTCATGAATAATGACTGAGTACCACCATTCTACATTATAAAGGTGGACTAAAATCTAAGCCAATATAAATAAATAAATGAATTTTTATACACATATACTTTATTACTATGTGTTCTGACTCAAGGACTGACAGTTGAGAATGTTTAATCTAATTAAAGTCTTGACACATAGTGGATTAAAACCTGTTACCTGTATTTCAACATCTTTGTACTCACTGCCATTGAATCCCAAACTAGGCGTAAAATGTTGAGTGATTAATGCAATAAAAAATACTATAAGAATGTATATACAAACCAATGTATATTCAAACCAATCAGCCAAAACATTAAGACCGCCTGCCTAATATTGTGTAGGTGTAAGGGTAACCCAGGGCACCCAACCCAGCAATTTGAGCTACAGTAGCTCCTTTGTTGGATTGGACCACACGGGCCAGTCTTTGCTCCCCACATGCATCAATGAGCCTTGGCCACCCATGACTCTGTCGCCAGTTCACTGCTTTTCCTTCCTTGGACTACTTTTGATAGGTACTGACCACTGCAGACCAGGAATACCCCACAAGAGCTGCAGTTTTGCAGATGCTCTGACCCAGTCGTCTAGCCATCACAATTTGGCACTTGTCAAAGTCACTCAAATCCTTACTCTCCTATTTTTTCCTGCTTCTAAAACATTAACTATGAGAAGAAAATGAAGAAGCAGGAAAAATGGGAAAGTACTGTGTGTGTATATATATATATATATACAGTATAATATATATATTATTCAAAATTTTTCAATATATAATAATAATACACAATACATCGTTTGGGTCGTGGGAAAAAGGGGTATTGAGCCAAGAACCTTTTGGACCTCTGCACTAAGGAATTTATAATCTATCCTGGACACAACCTGCAACTATTTGAAAAGGACAAATCCCTTCACAAAACACCAATGAAAAATAGGCCTGAATGTTTGTAATTGTGAATTAAAAGGAAAATGGTGATATGGAAGAACAGGTGTTCTGATTTAATCTGGCTCTGTGTCTGTTTGTGTTGAATAGGAGCCAGAGGAGCGAGGTAAGCGCCAGGTGCTTGTCCTTGGCTTAGATGGAGCGGGAAAAAGCAGCATGCTGCAGGGGCTGACAGCTGGACATGCAGGCAAAAGAGGGCATTGCCACCCCACCAGGGGCTTCAACTTCATGAGCCTCAATGCCCCTGCCTGTCAGTTGGATTTCCTTGAGAGTAAGCTGTGCAGTTTCCAGATTTCTAATTACTTTATGCTTCAATTAAATCAGCCGCTAAGCCTCAATGCAATGTTTTAAGCTGGTTCTATAACCTTAAAATTCATCACATGTACTGTAACCTTTTCGTTTTTCAATGAAACTACCAGTGGTTTTCTCTTTTCACACTGCAAATCCAACATGGAAGCCTTTAGTCAGGTCATGCACCAGATGATTACGTTCACCACTATACTTCTGCGATTTAACCCATAGGCACCCAATCTGGACGCAAGGAGTTTGCTAGAGAGCTACGTGGCAGGATAAGTAATCTGACTAATCTAACCCAAATCCCGGGCAGCGCTATGCCAATTTGCGCTGCCTTGTGCAGGAGGCCCAGGGAAAGTCAGCTAACCCATAGTCAGGCTCGAACCCATGACTATGATGACAGACTGTCGTGCAATGCAGCGACTTAGTCCACTATGTCAGTGATTCTCATTCCTGCTCCTGAAGCTGCAATTCCGTAGATTTTCATTCTTAACCAAATTTAGCACAGGTGATGCTAATCATTACTAGGAGGAAACGCTAACTAGTAGTAGCAACTGGGGTTGGATGGAAAACTTACGGAATTGCGGCTTGTGGGAGCAGGAATGAGAATTGCTGCACTACCCCACGCGGACCCCATCATTGAAAGCTATACTAATGTCAAACAATCACAATAATCTATACATACATACACTCATTCAAATTTTTCTGATGGGCCATATATAATTATCTGATTGCTTGAGATCACGATGGGATCACGTTATAATATACACTCACCTAAAGGATTATTAGGAACACCATACTAATACTGTGTTTGACCCCCTTTCGCCTTCAGAACTGCCTTAATTCTACGTGGCATTGATTCAACAAGGTGCTGCAAGCAGTCTTTAGAAATGTTGGCCCATATTGATAGGATAGCATCTTGCAGTTGATGGAGATTTGTGGGATGCACATCCAGGGCATGAAGCTCCCGTTCCACCACATCCCAAAGATGCTCTATTGGCTTGAGATGTGGTGACTGTAGGGGCCATTTTAGTACAGTGAACTCATTGTCATGTTCAAGAAACCAATTTGAAATGATTCGAGCTTTGTGACATGGTGCATTATCCTGCTGGAAGTAGCCGTCAGAGGATGGGTACGTGGTGGCCAAAAAGGGATGGACATGGTCTGAAACAATGCTCAGGTAGGCCGTGGCATTTAAACGATGCCCAATTGGCATTAAGGGGCCTAAAGTGTGCCAAGAAAACATCCCCCAAACCATTACACCACCAACACCACCAGCCTGCACAGTGGTAACAAGGCATGATGGATCCATGTTCTCATTCTGTTTACGCCAAATTCTGACTCTACCATCTGAATGTCTCAACAGAAATCAAGACTCATCAGACCAGGCAACATTTTTCCAGTCTTCAACTGTCCAATTTTGGTGTGCTCTTGCAAATTGTAGCCTCTTTTTTCTATTTGTAGTGGAGATGAGTGGTACCCGGTGGGGTCTTCTGCTGTTGTAGCCCATCCGCCTCAAGGTTGTGCGTGTTGTGGCTTCACAAATGCTTTGCTGCATACCTCTGATGTAACAAGTGTTTATTTCAGTCAAATTTCACCTTCTATCAGCTTGAAGCAGTCGGCGCATTCTCATCTGACCTCTAGCATCAACAAGGCATTTTCGCCCACAGGACTGCCGCATACTGGATGTTTTTCCCTTTTCACACCATTCTTTGTGAACCATAGAAATGGTTGTGCGTGAAAATCTCAGTAACTGAGTAGATTGTGAAATACTCAGACCGGCCCGTCTGGCACCAACAACCATGCCACGCTCAAAATTGCTTAAATCACCTTTCTTTCCCATTCTGACATTTTAGTTTGGAGTTCAGGAGATTGTCTTAACCAGGACCACACCCCTAAATGTATTGAAGCAACTGCCATGTGATTGGTTGAGTAGATCATTGCATTAAGGAGAAATTGAACAGGTTTTGCTAATAATCCTTTAGGTGAGTGTATTTATACAGTATCTCACAAAAGTAAGTAAACCCCTCACATTTTTAAAAAAATATGATTAAAACTTTTAATGACAATACTGAAGAAATGACACTTTCCTACAATGTAAATTACTGAGTGTACAGCTTGTATAACAGTGTAAATTAGTTGTCCCCTCAAAATAACTCAACACACAGCCAGTAAGGTCTAAACCGCTGGCAACAGAAGTGAGTACACCTTTAAGGGAAAACTTGAAGCTGTATGAACTAGAATGCCTTTTGGATGTGTATTTGTGTAAAGAGGGAGGGTGTGGCCTAAGGAAATCAACACCCTATATCAAGTTGTGAATAATTATTAGGCAGCTTCTGTTCCTCAGCCAAAATGGGACAAAAAAGAAATTTTACTGACTCCGAAAAGTCAAATATTGTAAAAAGACTTTCAAGAGGGATGCAGCACTCTTGAAATTGCTAAGATATTGGGGCGTGATCACTGAACCATCAAATTATTTGTTGCAAATAGTCAACAGGTTCACAAGGAACGTGTTGAGAACAAAAGATTTGAGAAGACTTAAACATGAAGAATCAGTACACCTCTCTGAAGAATGTCTGGAGGCTGTGGTTGCTGCTGCACCAAAAGTTGTCAACAGATCAAGGAACTGACAGACTCCACGAATGGAAGGCTTATGTCTGTTATTGAAAAGAAGGTTGGCTGTATTGGTCGCTGATTTGTTTTGAAATGTTTGTTTATTATTCTCACAGATGAAAATCAACAAGTGAGATGGGAAACATTTCGTTTTTTATTTAGTTGCATAATTATTCCAAAGAAAGCCAAGACCTCACTTTTACTTTCTTAATTATTCAGGTTTGAGGTGTATTTACATTTTGGATTGACCAAGAGCACTGTAGTTGTTCAATAATGAAATGAATCCTCAAGAATACAACTTGCCTAATAATTGTGCACACAGTGTATACAGGGGTGCTTGAAAGTTTGTGAACCCTTTAGAATGTTGCATAATTCTACATAAATATGCACACAAGTGCTAAAAGTAGATACAGGGAACCAAATTAAACAAATAAGACAAAAATATTTTACTTATATTTTCACTCATTTATTCATTTAAGACAATGATCCATTATTACATATCTGTGAGTGTCAAAGGTATGTGAACCTCTAGGACAAGCAGTCAATTTGAAGGTGAAATTAGAGTCAGGTGTTCTCAATCAGTGGGATGACAATCAGGTGTGAGTGGGCAACCTGTTTTATTTAAAGAACAGGGATCTATCAGAGTCTGATCTAGACAACACATTTGTCCAAGTGTACCATGGGATGAACAAAGGATATTTCTGAGGATCTGTCATGATTCACAGTGTAGTAGTGAATAACTGGAGACAAATGCAACAGAGATGAAGAAATATAAATGGTGTTTACTGTAATAACACTGTTTCAAAATGAATTTGACTCGATGGGCAAAATGTACCTCTACGTAACAAACACACAACGACCAATGAGCTACAGCAAAACCAAACAGAGCGAGCAAACAGGAACCGGCTGTCAGGGAAACAGAAACCAGACAGAACATAGAGTCCGTGGGCTAGCGCAGGAACCTAAGCACTCCAGGAGGAGGCACCGTTACAGTACCCCCCCAAAGGCACGGCTCCCTCTGCTTCTAGAGGGTAACACCAACCTGGGAGCGGGCAAGGGAATGTGGAGGGGCCTGAGGCACCTGCCTCATTGGCAGAGTCAGCGACAGCAGCCAGGGAGGCGGAAGCAAAGACCCCAGTATTGGGGGGTGGCACAGTCAGTAACAGCTGAGGGAGTGTTGTGGCCATTACCAACTGTAGGGGTGGCACTACATGCACAAGGGGCAGTGCAGCTGGTACTGGGCATAAGGGCGTTGCAGCTGGCACCTGTAGTAGGGGACGAGCAGCATGCTCCGTCTGTTGGGGGCCCCAGTCTCAGCTACAGGAGGATTAAGCAGTTTGTCTATTAGATGGAGATCAGTTAAAATGTTATGACCAATTTATGCATGAATCCAGGTCATTCCTAGCCTGGCTCCGCCCTCCTACGTACTTCATTTTCCTTCAGTACTCCGTCTAAGTTTGCAGCATATTCTCTGGTTTTCTCCGAACAATTTTTTACCGGAGAAATCAGCGAACAGAGGGAGTGGCTGAGAACGATGAGGTTGGTGTCCTGTACTAGTTTGAGTGTAGTACGTCACGACCAAACATTAGTGATTGGTTATGGCAGATCCAGAGTGGCTCTGGGCAGATCCAATAGTTTTAAACGTCAACAGAGTACCCCCTTCAAGGAAGATAACGCTTGTCAATGGAGAGTGGCCAGACTGTACAAATGAAATGTACCTACGAGAGTCTGGTAGGACCAGGCTAGGTAATTCCAGGTGTTCACATACTTCTTCTTGTATTTATTACAAGAAGTCCAGCCACGGTCGATGGACCTTAATTGGGGAGGACGGGATCACGTTATGTTCGGGACCCGGAACTCATGGAACAGTGTGTAATGCACCAAATCCACGTTACGTTTCCCCAGTCCAGACAGTAATATGAGCCCGTCCTCCCCAGTTATTGTTCACTGACTGCCGCTGCTGTATACAAATACATGGGTTAATAGTTTAAACTTACATTTTCAATATGAGATATTTAGATGCAGGAATATGACTTTTAAGTGCAGGAAATTGCAGATAATAATTTACAGTTTGCAGATGTTATGTGAGCATATTCTTATGAGTCTGTGGGAGTGTGTGTATTAGTATGTTAATGTAGCTTGCCAACAAAATCTTTTACAATAAATCATCTGTATGCGTAGCAACAAGCCAAGTAAACCTCCACTAACTCTGTTGAATGTCTTGCAGTTGGAGGGGGTGAGGATTTGCGTACATACTGGACAGAATACCTGAGGAAGACTCATGTCCTGGTGTATGTGGTTGACTCCTCTGACAGAAAACGACTCCCACAGGCCAAGGATGAGCTACATCGTCTTCTCAGACTGGATACACAACTTCCTGTGGTGGTGCTGGGGAACAAACAGGTGGCCTTTAGAATTATGTTTTATACTGTCTATTGTTCAATGTTGATCTTAATGCGGGCTACAGTTCTTAGCATGGCCTTAGACCTGTGATGACCATTGATGCTTTGTATGTGTTGCTGATTAAATTGTGAAAATGTTTAAAGATGCATTCTGGGACTTTTACAGTTAACAAAATAATGTTTTAAACCTGTCATTTTGACCTGGATGTGTGATATACTATTCAGTATATGTGCATAAACCAGGGGTCATCAACTCAGATCCTGGAGGGCTGAAACACTTCAGATTTTTTATTTTACCTAGTAGTTAATTGCAATCACCTACTTTCCCAGGTATATACCAGTGCCTTATTAGAAAGAGAGAACAAAAATTAGAAGTGTTTCGGCCCTCCAGGACCGGAGTTGATGAACCCTGGCATAAACGTTAAAAGTAAAATCATTGTCTTTCCTCAGTTAGCCATGAAATTCCGAGTTTAAGTCAGGTTAGTTATGGTGACCGGACAAAAACCATGACATGCAGCACAAAAATATGACATTCTTCAACATTGCCAGCCTTTTTTCAAATTTTCATTTATGATGTAGTCATTTTAACTTGTCATACTTGATTCGAGGATTCAGCACTCTGCAACCAGGTCAGCCAAGGAAAACAAAAAGCAGTTGATAACAGAAAAATTTTGACCGTGTCTGTGAGAATTTGTACCCATTCAGCAAAAAGAGCATTTGTGAATTCAGGCACTGATTTTGGACAAGAAGGCCTAGCTCACAATTGGAGTAGTGTCAGAAACATATGGAGGTTTACTATGCCCGATATTACTGCAGATGCTTCCAGAGGACACATCAGAGAAGTGAAGATGAATGAAAAGTGTGTGAAGTTGTCACTTTCCTAGCACTTTTGGATATACGTAATTCACTGGATACAGACTTTTTTTTCCACTTACCAAAGCGATTGCTGCAACTGGAATATCCCACCGTCGACTTGTCCACTCATACGCAGGCGACGAAGGAAAAAGAAGAGAGGAAAACGTGCGGGTATTCTATGCAGATCACGGACGAGATACTGCAATCCACCGTTACCAAGCATTTTACTTGCAAATGTTCAATCACTTGACAATAAAATGGACGAACTTCATGCTTGGATTATCTTCCAGCGGGACATTGCCAACTGCTGCATTCTAGCTTTTACAGAGATGTGGCTGGATTCCACCATCCCCGACACGGCTGTTACTCCAGCTGGTTTCTCCGTCTTCCGGCAGGACAGAACCTCGGAATCAGGTAAACAAAGAGGCGGAGGGGTTTGCATTATGGTTAACTCTCGTTGGGGTTCGGATGCCGCAGTTATTTCAACACACTGCTCACCGGACCTGGAGCTACTAACTGTAAACATACATCCCTTCTATCTCCCCCGGGAGTTTACTTAAGCTATAATAACAGCAGTCTACATACCTCCGCAGGCGGATAAGGCGCGCGCGCTTGAGGGACTATATGGAATATTAAGTGGCCTAGAGGACGCTCATCCTGAGTCTGTTTTTATTGTTGTTGGAGACTTTAACAGGACAAACATGAAAAATATACTGCCTAAATTCCATCAGCATATTTCTTTTCACACTCGGGGCGATCAGACCCTAGATCACTGTTATTCAACAATCCGTAACAGCTTCAAACCCATCCCCCGCCCTGCCTTTGGAAAGGCAGATCACATCTCCATTCTTCTCCTCCCTACCTACAGACAACGTCTTAAACAGGAAAAACCGGTTTTTCGGTCAGTCCAGAAATGGAGTGACCAATCCATCACTACTCTACAAGACTGTTTTGAAACCACAGACTGGGAAATGTTCCGTGTAGCAGCGGGTGACAACATTGATGAATACACTGACTCTGTCTCAGCATTCATCACCAAGTGCATAGATGATGTCG
>JACXGM010011926.1:5940-24606 GCA_016801145.1 Umbra pygmaea
GGGGGGGGGGGGGGTGGTACGCTATGATTTAGGGCTTTTTGCTTCAGTATGATGAAGAGCATTGAACTTTTGGATGCCTTTGCCTGGAGTGTCATTGAGAGCCCCCTTTCCTCCCATAGCATACACTATAGCTCTGTCTGATCCAGAGTACTGTTATTTGTGTGTGTGAGAGAGTGTGTGTGCCATCTATTAATATCCCTGTCATTGTTCAGCTGAGCAGGCAGCCTGCTGTCAGAGTCTGAGAGTTAGACGTCTCTCCAAATGTGTACGGACGGTTGTGACGCAATCACGTCCATCACCATCACCAACACCACCTAATGACTTGTGCTCTTTCCATGACCAGTACACTATATCATGTGTGAAGTAAATTAGAAGGTACCTGTCCTTAACCATGTCACTAATAATGAACATAAACCCACAGAGGGCTAACACATGTAAATTGTATACAGAAAGGATGGACAATGGGTGCTTACATTCCCATACCAAATCCTGTCACTGCCATAAAGGTTAAGTATTTTTCTAATTTTTAAAGGTATCACAGTATTTGACGGTATGTATTGCTTTTAATAAGCTCTCAGTTTGGATGGTTTTACACTGTTCTGACAAATACAACAAACAGCAAAAAAGTAGAGCTATTGGTTGAACTGTTATCAAACACTATCAAACAGGAATACCAATAAATAACTTTGAAAACAAAACTATGTAAACTCAGGGTTTTCATATTATGTGTGGCAGCTTAGAAGAATCTGAAGGATTCAATCATTGTTGGCAATAAGCCAAAAATAAACGAAAATATATTTTAAAAGCGAGGTAGTCATTTTTGATAATGATGTATAGGCAACCTTATCTTCTACTGTTAATAATTAAAATTAGATGACACTTATGTACAGTATCTGCAAATTCAACAGCTATGAATCTATTATTTTATAATATAATAATTTGGTCGAATGGTAATAATTTATTATGAAACAATACCAGCAGTTGTGGTTTTGGAAATAATAATGCTGCTGAGGTTTATTAATTACATACACACATGCACTGCGTGTTTTCACGAATCGTCATACTGACAGCGGCAACATGTTGCAAATGATCTGCCAGATTTTGAAATTGAACATGTGAAAACTTTCTTTTGCAAGCTTTTAGCCTACATCCTTAGGATCCATATCTGGGAAATTTTGAGCATGTTTTTAAAATCGCTTTTGTCGAAAGACCACTTGAATATAATTCAAATTATCTTGTTTTAAAACTACAACCCTTCACCTGCACCTGCACCTTTTTTAATTACAGATTCTTCATTTGCTGTGGGACTTGGCTGAATTCCTTCCGCAACATTATTCATCACATCAGTCTTTCAGCTCCATTGGTTCCTCCATGGACTGAGTCGGTTGCCACATGTGTTTTGTTTACATGAACGTATATTATGATTATAACTATGGATCTATGAGATCGAACGATGACCGTCACCATGGTCTTACCTGGGAATGATGCAATCACTCAACCTATTCTCGAGACATTATATCAACAAAGTCATGTGACGGCTTGGGTGCTGTCTATAAGAGCATCCAGGTGGCCACGCCTCTTCCTCTTGCCCGGAATGCTTCAGCCCGCTCTGAGCGGCTCATAGATTGTTCGGTCTCATAGATCCATAGTTATAGTCATAACTTACGATCTACTTCAACCTCACTCAGACCGTCACCACGGTCTTACCTGGGATGACAAGTACCATCAGGGTCGCGAGGAACAGAGGACTCCACCCTGTCACAACCGCGCCCGCAGCCGAGGGGAGAACGGCGGAACCCAATGGTGCAGGGGATGCCACATTCACTCTGTAGAACCTGGAAAATGTACGGGGAGCAGACCACGTTGCCGCAGCGCAGATCTCTGAAAGAGGAACTCCCCTAAGAGCAGCCCAGAAAGCAGCCACGCCTCTGGTGGAGTGGGCCACTAGATCAGCTGGGACTGGGAGATCATGACTAGAAAAGGCTGCAGAGAGTGTCCAATCCAGTGGGACAAAGTCTGTTTAGAAACAGGGAGCCCCAAATTCTTACAACCAATGCAAACAAAGAGCTGGGAGTGACAGCTCCTCAGAGCCCAAGTGCGAGCAAGATAAGCCCTCAGTGCTACCCTGGAAATCCAGAGTTCTCGCGAGAGCACAATTTAAATTTGCTCAGCGAATTACTCTGGCACAGATTAATACTGATCATTAACTATGCCCTTGTAGCCGAGCTGCACCAATCACATCAGTGTATCTGATATAAGCGGGTTAAATAGATGAGGACAGAGGCGTGTTAAACAGATGAGGACAACGCTGTGACCTCGAAGTCATTAGTAAACATTGTAAGATCGCTATGGATGAACACCAGTTGTTTGAACGAGTTAGACTTGGCTTTTTGTCTAAAAGAGGAACAGAAGATGGTGCTCGAATCATTCCTCTTTAAGAAGGACGTTTTTGCTGTTTTGCCGACCGGATACGGCAAGGGGTTAAGCTACCAGCTAGCTCCGCTGGTAGCTAAACGTATGGGGCTTAGCCAAAAGGGCTCAGCCAAGACCCAATGGTGATTGGTCATAGTGTTATCCAATTGCGTACAGTGAGATTTTCAAATGCATGCTTGGTGCTGCCCCTCAAGTTTGGTCATTTTCATTACTCGATGCCAGACCCTTAATCCTCCGGATTTAGGTCTGGCTTTTTCTAGGGTACCTCAGTGCCCTCACTAGACATAAGGTAGGGCAGGCTCATATCCCCCTGGAACAAGAATTCGGCCAGAGACCTGCCAGTGTTGTCAGCCTTCCATCTCAAATATTCCTCACTAATGGACAGAGCATGCAACTCACTAACCCTCTTAGCTGAAGATACAGCCAAGAGGAAAGCCGTTTTGTGAGACAGAAACCGAAGGGTAGCCTGTTCTATGGGCTCATAAGGAGCTTGAGTCAAGGCCTTCAGCACCAAGGGCAGCTCCCGTGAAGGAAACCTGAGGGACCTGTACGGATGCAGTCTACACATCCCTTTAATGAATTGGGACACCAATGCCTCCTCGCCGTAACAGCAACCACAGCCTCATGGAAGAGGGATACAGCAGAAGAGGACACCTTAAAGGTGCTAGCCACCCTCCCTGAGTCCAGAAGCGACTGGAGGAAGAAGAGAACAAGGGGGAAGGAGCAACAACGCCAAGTCCAGCCGCAGATGCAGAGCATGAAGGCATGTGTGCGACACATGAAGCTCCCGTTCCACCACATCCCAAAGATGCTCTATTGGGTTGAGATCTGGTGACTGTGGGGGCCAGTTAAGTACAGTAAACTCATTGTCATGTTCAAGAAACCAATTTGAAATGATTCAAGCTTTGTGACATGGTGCATTATCCTGCTGGAAGTAGCCATCAGAGGATGGGTGCATGGTGGCCATAAAGGGATGGACATGGTCAGAAACAATGCTCAGGTAGGCTGTGGCATTTAAACGATGCCCAATTGACACTAAGGGGCCTAAAGTGTGCCAAGAAAACATCACCCAAACCATTACACCACCACCACCAGCCTGCACAGTCCAATTTTGGTGAGCTCTTGCAAATTGTAGCCTCTTTTTCCTATTTGTAGTGGAGATGAGTGGTACCCGGTGGGGTCTTCTGCTGTTGTAGCCCATCCAACACCACACACAATCCTCAGGGACACAAGGCACCTGCACAAAAGTAACGAATCGATAACAGCGGAGTCCCAAACTATTGTCTCAATTCACAACTTACCTGTCTCGTTGAGGCGAGTAAAGCAAAGAGGAAAAGGCGTGGCCACCTGGATGCTCTTATAGACTGCGACTAAGCCTCATAGGGTCAGTCACATGACTTTGTTGATATAATGTTTCAAGGATAGGTTGAGGGATTGGATCATTCCCAGGTAAGACCATGATGACGATCTGAGAAAGGTTGAAATAGATCGGGCAATTCCCATGGATTATGTTCATGGTCTGCAGTTGCGACTTTCCATCCAAAATTAGGTTGTTCTCATTCAGTGCAGCTGGCAAATGACACTGTATTTTGTAAATAATTACATTTAACATAAACATTAAAATATAGTTTAGTAAAAAAAAAAAAGGTAGGTAAAAATGCAAACCAGTACATAAAATAATACCGGTATATAGTTATTAAAGTTATACTGTCCAGCCCTAATATATATATATATATATATATGAATACATAAATATGTACTGGTTGGCATACTGTGTTCGTTGCCCTAGTGTGTCATGTAACTCAATGTGACGGGGTGGCGGTGAGGGAGAAGCAAATGAAGACAGCAGAGCAGCTGAGTGTCAGTGTTAGCCTGGTGCTGTTGTCCTCCACATGACCCCAGACTTCCCCCCTGCTCCTTATCCCCGTCACAGAGCTGCACACGCTGGGGACATGGCGCCAAGCCACAGGGTAACCTCTGAAAAAGATTGATTCAAGGGATGCACCTACCACCCACAGATGAAGCTGAACTTGTATTTAGACTGACTCAAGACCACATTTGAGGTGTAAGGACATGATTTGTATAGCAAAATATTTTAACATAATAAAGAAGTACAATCAAACGAGGGACAAAAGTAGAACCACATACACAACAGCAGACAAGTTCAGATGTGTTTCACCCCAGACTTTTAACTGCTGCAGGTTCTGGTCCACTCCTCTGATCCCTGCTCTAACAGGCTTTTAATTGCTATGGTCTGCTAACCTACAGCTTTGAAGTCAATCCCTCTAGAAGGGCACACACACACGTAGTCAGAACTAAACTCTCAGTGTAGTTGTAGTAGTGTGTTCCTGCATGACCCAGTCTGTACAGCAGCAGTGCTGGGCCATCTTCTAGAACGCTGCCAGCAGCAGTTCTGGCGGTATTCCCAGTGGTCAGCCAGAAGATTGTTGATGAGTGTTAGAGCATTTGGATTGCTTTAAATCATCTGACAAATAAATTGGGGGGAATAAAGTCCAAGGAGGGAAATGCATGCGTTTGGGGATGATGGAACCTACTTCTACACTATCTATAGACACCCATGTGTGCTATAGAGTGGATTGTGCCAGGCACAGTTAATGTTAGTAGACTTTATTGCTCAAGGAAGGTGGTCAAGAATTGACAAAGACTTTCCAAACATGCTGCCTGATGCTGTGATAGATATGTTTTTCATTGGGATGTCAATGAGTTCAACTAAATAAAAAAAGTAAGTGCTGTGTACTAGGACACAGACTTTCCAGATTAGTTCAACAATGGAGATTTTTTTGCTGACTGTTGGCCATCCTGATATATTTCTGTTGACCTAAATTATATTTTAAACAGCATGTGTTAGAGGGCTAAAGCTGGAAATATGCTGCCTATGGTGAATGAAGGTGGGGACCTAGTTGAGTTTCAGCATGATCTAGTTGAGTTTCAGCATGAACTAGTTGAGTTATATCATGATCTAGTTGAGATTCAGCATGACCTATTTGAGTTATAGCATGATCTAGTTGAGTATCAGCATGATCTAGTTGAGTTTCAGCATGATCTAGTTGAGTTATACATGATCTAGTTGAGTTTCAGCATGACCTAGTTGAGTTTCAGCATGACCTATTTGAGTTTAAGCATGATCTAGTTGAGTATCAGCATGATCTAGTTGAGTTTCAGCATGATCTAGTTGAGTTATACATGATCTAGTTGAGTTTCAGCATGACCTAATTGAGCTATAGCATGATCTAGTTGAGATTCAGCATGACCTAGTTGAGTTTCAGCATGATCTAGTTGAGTTCCAGCATGACCTAGTTGAGTTATATCATGATCTAGTTGAGTTTCAGCATGACCTATTTGAGTTTCAGCATGACCTATTTGAGTTTAAGCATGATCTAGTTGAGTTTCAGCATGATCTAGTTGAGTTTCAGCATGATCTAGTTGAGTTATACATGATCTAGTTGAGTTTCAGCATGACCTAGTTGAGTTATAGCATGATCTAGTTGAGTTTCAGCATGACCTAGTTGAGTTTCAGCATGATCTAGTTGAGTTTCAGCATGATCTAGTTGAGTTTCAGCATGACCTATTTGATTTATAGCATGATCTAGTTGAGTTTCAGCATGACCTAGTTGAGTTTCAGCCTGACCTAGTTGACTTTCATTTTCAGACTTAGCTTGCCAAATTTTCTAATGAAAAACAAGAATTCATTGTTCCATCATCTTTCCTTCAATGATGGCCAGTTCTCTTGGTCTTGATGCCACGAAGCATACTCACCACCCTGCATGACCGCTGCTATGAAGTGTTTGGGTATTGAGGATCAACCAAGGTGCATTTTGGTAAACTGGATATAACTCAGTGGTTCTGTTTGCATTGCATCCCTTTAAATTCCAGTGCATTGTGATGGTGGGCACTTGAACACTGTCCACATCTAAGCACAAAAGTACCCTAGCCAGTAGAGTATCTAGATATATTCTACTGTATGCTCAGCTATCTCACATCAACACTGCTGCACAAGACAAGCTGGGAAGGTATTGTAATAGATCATTCTTTAGTATATAAGTACAATGCATTTTGCTGCAGGAATTGCACAAAACCTTTTAAATGCTAATTAGGACCCAAGTGTGATGCTCTGCTCCAACAAACCTTTGACTGCATTTAGGTGAAAGTGCCAGGGAAAGATGTTATGACATGTTGAGCTCAATCAAAATGAGGGCCGACATTTCTAACCCTAAACCCAAAAATCGAACCGTAAAATGCCTAATCATAACCTAACCTTAAAACAAATGCCCAAACATAACCCAAATATTAACGTTAACCCCAAGTATATCAAAACTCACATTGCATGACTTTCCTTCTTTTACTATATTTGTCATGACTGAGATAATAAAACAGAAACACGCTGACCCTCTGGTTGTCGTTACTCTCAGGATAAATTCTGACAGGAACACTATTAGTGCTTCTCCACCTTTCCTCCTTTCAAAGACATAAACTGCACACAGATACTGAGTATGTTCAGGACAGCAACGTCTATGACAGCATCCCAAAGACTGTTCACTGAGCCTCCTCCACAGCTCAGTCTGTCACACAGCAAAACAATCCATTCTATCTGCCTGTCCCACAGTGTGAGCCTTAGAAAAGCTCCAATTTGGGTTTAAAGTCATTGGGATGGAGGATCAGAACGCTACATGTGGAAATTGCAGAAGATGAAAGAGCTTGCTTCCACTAGAGAGGCCATCAATGGGGAGCGAAGAGACACTGTTTGCTCTCCCAAGATACTGGATTAAACATGCAGATCATGAATATTTAGGGGGTTTAGCCACATTTCTTCCATGTGTTATTAAGATGAAAAGACTGTCAGACTGCGTTGGCGTATAATAACATGTATTGCAGCTGTGTTTGTCCTCTAAAAGCCTGCATTTAGCACATTTTGCCTTGAATGAATATCCACTCTCAAAAAAGCAGTTTGAGACTACTCCATTGACAATACAGCTATTGGTTCGCATGATAAGACTGATCATCAGTGCTCTGATCCATTAGAACACACCTGATCCAACTATATGGCATAGCATAATTTCTATGTTGCCTTGGTTCAACTATGACTTATTGATTTTTAACATTGTTCTGATACACCCATTGGGCATAACATTATCACCACCAGTCTAATATTGTGTACATTTTTTGCCGCCAATATAGCTTCATTATTTTGTCCTCAAAGTTGATATGTTAGAAGCAGGAAAAATGGGCACTCAAAAGCGGTCCAAGGAAGGAAAAGTGGTGAACCGGCGACAGGTTCATTGGTGCAGGTGGGAAGAGAAAACTGGCCTGTGTGGTCAGATCCAACAGACAAGCTTTTGTAGCTCAAATTGCTGACGAAGTGAACACAGTGCATCCAAGTTTGTTGCGTATGGGGCAGCTGTTTTGATGACAAAAGGGGAACCTACACAATATTTGGCAGGTGGTCATCATTTTATTGCTGATCGGTGTATGTGCACTGCTATTTTTGGCATTGGCCCTTTTGGAAGTGTTTTTCACTTTCAAATAAGCTCAACCTAGTTAGGTAAATGTTAAATGAAAAATACACTCAGCTGTTTTTCTCTACGGATAAATCCAGTGGGCTCATTCATGTACCTGAACAGTATTTGTATTTCCTTGTAATGGAAAGTCAGTTACTAATAATTGAGCTTGGGGATTTGAAACAGCAACCTGTTGGTACCTGGATGTACCCTCTAAAACACTAGGCTATGTGTTGCTCCATGATTGGATATATATTTATTTTATAAAAAATTTGATCTGATCTTCAACAAAGGGCCTATTTGATTGCAAAAGTTGACAAAAAAGAAAAAGTATAATTTTCATAATTTGAATAATAACTTCCATACTGGTTCTATTTACAGTGTCATGTCAGTTGTGCGTGTCATGAAATGTCCCGCGAGACAACTTGAGCTGGATGCACGAGCAGTTCGCATAGAAGCCAGACCAGCCCATTGACCTACACGTGTAGAATACACATTTCCGTGATTCATATTTCTCAAGATGTTCCTGAACAATTGCATTTACATTTGCAAAGCCCCAGGTGGCCTCTTTCAAAACCGTGTCGTACGCTACCTCAGGACGTCGCGTGAAATGTAGCGGCTATTCGGTAGATACACGCAAATTTACACAATAACATTTTATCTCGTCACAAGCTTTTGCTGAAATGTCAAGTATATGTGGCTGAACTCTCACGCAGTGTAAACAGGGACACAGTCACAACAATAGACAAACAAAGTCTGCTTAAACACATAACAATCAAATCATTGTATTTTCCTTGCCTATACTGAATACATAATTTAAACATGCACAATGCAGCGTCTAATAGTACAGTGAGCACCATCATTCATTGGACTGTCATTTTTATTTTTTATTTTCGATCTGTACTCTAGCAATTTTGAGTTTAAAAGGATACAATGACAATGAGGTTGAAGTGCAGACTGTCCGCTTTCAATTGAGGGTACATTCATAGATGTTTGATGAACCGTTCAGAAACGACAGCAACTTTTGTGCATGGTCCTCCCATTTTCAGGCACCGAAAAACATTGAACAGTTTAACACAATGTAAAATAGAGTAATAATTGTCCATATTTCGTCCCATATCCTTTGCATGCATAAACTGTTTGATGTCTGCGATGCATCAACATCACCAGACGCTAGGTATCTTGCCTGGTGATGCAGTGTCAGGCCTGTAAAAATTGGGTAAGCACACCAATATCAAAACCTCATCCCAACTGTAAAGTATGGTGGAGAGGGCATCATGTTTTGGGCTGCTTTGCTGCCTCATGGGTGGGACAGTATGCTGTTATCGTCAGAATATTGAGAATGTAAAGCCATCTGCCCAACAATTGAATATAAACATAAGTTTGGTGACGCAACAGGACAAAGACAACAGAATGGCTTCAAGAGAAGACAATATTCATTCTAGAGTAGCCCAGTCAGTTCTGACCTTAACCTGATTGACATGGTGTGGCATGACATCAAGAGAGCGATTCAGACCAGACACCCGGAGTAAATTGCTGAACTGAAAAAGCTTTGGAAAAAATAACGGTCCAAAATTTATCCTGAACGTTGTGCAGGTCTGATCCGCAACTGCAGGATAGGTTTGGTGGAGGGTAACCAAAGGTTCACATAATTTTTCCACCCTGCATTGTGAATCTTTACACAGTGTGTTCAATAAAGATATAAAAATATAATTGTTTATGTGTTATTAGTTTATAAGCAGACTCTAACGTGAGTGATTTAGTTGTAGATCAGAGCAAAATATTTGATAAATGTATGTAGAAATCCAGGTAATTCCAAACATTTTTTTCTTGCCATTGTATCTTTGTTTAATTATCCAATCTCTCTCTCTCCTCTAACTTTTTGCTGACATGGTTTACAGGAACAGAAATTTATGAAGGAGGCTCCTCTGGATTGAAGGTCATCCCAGCTCCACTGTCCCCCCTTAAGGCTTCCCACCAAGTACATCTGCCTGGGGCTCCATCCTCCCATTCTTACTGTAGCCCCAAGCCGTATGTAGGCCAGGCCGACCCATATAGCTCGAGATGGAGCTGGAGATCTCCCTCTGGAGACACAACACAGAGAAAGACCTGCCAGAGACCACACAGCAGCGCTAGATACCCAGGCCCTCTGATCTGAGTGTACAACTAGAGACTCGATATGAATGAACACTGACACACATACACACTGATGCAGAGACAGCACTAGTCACCTTGCAGAAATTAGAGGTAGATATCAGGTCAAGGTGATCTGATCTCACAAGGAGGGGTAGAAGTCAGGTTGACAAAAAAGAGTTCCCTGCACTGTAACATGGATATGGTATTTAGCATTTTCCTTTATTTAGTTCCCTGGATCCTTGTGCTGTTAAAGTAGCTTGAATAATGACAGGTCATGACTAATCAGGCAAGGGTGTCCTGTTCTCATTAATTAGTCTAAAGACTATTATTCTACAGAAAAATATTCACAAAGCAGTCTAGGTAATTGCACATAAAACTATTCCTCATTTCAGTAGATAGTGATTTTTGTGAACAACACTAATGGAGGACTAACACATCTGTCTATTAACACACTACCACCACATTAGTATAAGTCGAAAAGACATCGTTCTAGTTAAAAAACGTTGTTGGAAAGGTACCCTCTTTAGAAAAAAAGGCAGGCAATACTGCAATACTGTCATTAAATATAAAAGAAACATTATTTTGCTACCAGCAAGATTGTGAAACAGTAAGTTGAACTATAATATTTAACAGGATTAAACCCAGCACTGAACGGCGCTGAATGGGGTTCCACCACTTTTTATAAGCTTTCAAGTATTACGTTTTAAAAATTTACATTTCATTATAAAATTTGAACTGGAAATTAAACAAGAATCAACAAACACTGAAAAGCAAAAAGCTGCATCCCCGTAATCAGCAGAAGGAAAGTTTTAGGTTCATTGTTGAAGAAAGAGATCTCCAAAGCCAGGTAATGTGTTTCAAGAGTTTATTAGTACAAGGTGCAAGACAGACAGATTGAAACAGGTTATAAAAGAGCACTGTACACGTTATGCACTATGCAACAGTGAAGGTGGGAAAGACCAGATATCTAAAACAACAACAGTTAGAGATTGTCTGACAGCAGCAAAGCCATAGAGACACAGAGCACACCGCTTCAATAGTTAGTTTGGGATTTTGGCAAAGGTGCCCTGATCCACAACCTCAGAGTCAAATTAAGTTGGGTATATGAGGGTATGAAGTGAGGGTATATGAAAGTAGTTCGGCATACCGATGATGTCAACTAGCATTAGCTTAATATCTCAAAGTCTACAGGAACAGTGAGTATGCTGGTTGTTCCCAAAGACTTACTGTCAATGTACTTCGGCTAGTTGGTAAGTTCCTTGAGATCTCAACATAGACTCTTTGCCAAAATCATGAACTATACCTTTAACTTTATTCACTAATAATATGAAACAAGACAGTTGCATAACAAAGTCTGACATGTCTCATGTCAAGTTCAATTTAAAGGAGTGTGTTAGTAATCTTGTTCCAAGACAATTCTGACCAAATATGCAAAATGTCTGGGTGACAAATGTGTCAAACTTAACTTCATCTGCAAAAACCCACAGCCCCATCCCCTGATATACCTTTATGCTTCTAGAGCCATGCCTAGCTGATGTGCAATTGGCTAATGTAACATCCTACCCAGGGAGGGTAGGCTTTTTCAGTTATTCATGGTCTTCTTAGTGACCTTTTCCAGTGTTTTAGGGTATTCTTGTATTTATTGTTTCTTTGGTTTCTCCTTGTGTTCTTTCAGTGCTGTGCATGGTGTTTAAGTTCTGCCTTTATAGTCTGTGTACGTCCCTAGTTTCTGTGCTTGTTGTATGTGTCACCTTGTGGTGGTTTCTCCCCTGTGTGTTTTGTTTTAGTTCTGTTTTCCCGCTCTTTGTGTCACATGATCCCATCACATGTTTTGGTTAGCCTATCGTTCTGTTTAGTCCACACCTGCACACCCTTCCCTCATTAGTAAGGTATTTAGTTCTGTGTGTTTGTTTGTTCGGTGTGGTTCTTTGTTTCTTGTCCAGTTCATCTGAAACTTTAATAAAAGTATATGTTTGGTGAAGTCGCGCCTGCCTTTACATATCTAATGAACTGTGACAGCTAATATGTAAATGAGGACAAATAGTTTGCTGAATAAGGTCCCTCCTGTCACTGCTATATCATTTCATGGTCACTCCAAATGAAGCCAAATATGAATCGTTGATACATCCCAGTCTTTTATGCAGTCTGCGCCTTGGAACAAGGTTAGTGTGTTACAAACAAAAATGTTACGGTAACACTTTATTTTGAGAGTCCAAAAAGTATATCTGTAGATGCTCTACAGATTATCTGCAGACTATCAACAACATTTTAACAAACTATCTACTAACCCTAATCCTAACCTTAACCCTTCCCCTAATGTCAAGCTTAACCTTAACCATTACCCTTAACCGTATTGTAAACTTACCCCTACCCCTAACCTACACAATTAGTTGCTTATCAACAGATAGTTTGTTGATAGTTAATTGATGATATGACTATCTGTAGAGCATCTACAGATGGAATTTTGGACTCTCAAAAAAAGTGTAATCAATGTTACTTTTGACACAAAAAAATGATTAGCAGTAAATAAAAGTGATTACAATGCGAGTCAAGTGTCATGTTTGGAAAGAAAAGTGTTAAAAAACAGTGAGGGTTTTAGAAAAGAAAGGGTTAAATACAAAGACAGTGACAGGCCCAGATCAGCTGTTTGAGTCAGTGTTAGCTCACTTCAAGACAATTTGCTGACAGGACAGGAGAAGTTGGCAGTGATACTCTGTGTGTGTGCATAGTAAAATGAGAAGAAAGAACCTAGGGATCTAAATTGGGTCAGGGAGGTTTGTGAAAGGTAAGAATGTAAACTACACTTATGAATAAATTAAAAGTGTGTGGGAATATGTAATATACCACGGCCCCTTAAAGTGTGAATAATTCTTAGGAACAAGTTGTGCTAAAGCCCAGGGACAGCGTAGGTGACAGGCGAATGTGATGATACTGTCCTCATGATGACATACTGTACCTACAGTGCTCCCAGTCCAGCTGCTAGCCTCTTAACACAGTGTGCCTGCACAGTGATTGTGTTCCTGTTTATCAGTGGGGTGGACAGTACTGACTGTGTGGAGCTCAGAGGAACCAGGGGCAGCAGTGGCGCAGACTGCGGCGGGGGGGGGGGGCAGGGTGGCAGGATGGGCTCCACCGGGCTACCTCCAGGGGCCTCCTGGCTGATGCAGGTGGGGGGTTGTTGGAGGGGAAAGGGTACGAACAGAGGGAACAGGTAGCAGAGAAGCAGAAGCACAGCTGACACTCAGGAAATTGATTGTTCTAGTCCTCTGAAGCAGTGGTAGGGGGTGGGCATGGGGAGACATGAGGGTGGGTAATGAGGAACAGGTGAGGGAGGGATGGAGGAACAGAGTGTGAGGGAGGGGCGATAGGGAAGAGAAGAAGAGTGCTAGTTAGTAAAGCTATTACCACCACAGGACCAGATGATGCCAACTACAATACCCCCCCTCCCACATGGACTACATGCAGTAACACACATACAGTAACACACATACAATAACACACATAGAGTAACACAGTGTAATACACATGCAGTAACATACAGTACCACACATACAGTAGCATACATGCAGTAGCACACATGTAGTAGCACACATGCAGTAGCACACATGCAGTAGCACACATGCAGTAGCACACAGTAACACACTTACAGTAACACATATACAGTAACACACACACAGTAACACACATAGAGTAACACACAATAACACAAATAGAGTAACACACATAGAGTAACACACATAGAGTAACACACACACACAGTAACACACACACACACACACACAGTGACACACACAAACACACACAACATTCAGTAATACATAGTAACACACACAGTAACACACATACAGTAATACACAGTAGCACACATACAGTAACAAACATAAAGTAACAAACATACAGTAATACACAGTAACATACATACAGTAACACATACAGTAACACACACACAGTAACAAACACACAGTAACACACACACAGTAACACACATACAGTAACACACACACAGTAATACACAGTAACACACACACAGTAACACAAACACACAGCAATACACACACAGTAACACACACACAGTAACACACACACACACACACACACACACACACACACACACACACACACACACACACACACACACACACACACACACACACACACACACACACACACACACACACACACACACACACACACACAAACACACACAGTAACACACACAGTAACACACACACACAGTAACACACACACAGTAACACACACACACAGTAACATTCTCTCAGGGCTCACAAACTTTACTTTCTATCTGTCTTTGCATTGAGCTGACATTCTGTATTCTGTGGCCTAGTTGCTACTTTTACCTTACTGCTCTGCATCGTCCCCTGGGGTCCCTGTTTATAACATGATGAATGTATCAATGCAGCCAGAGGAAGCATGGGAGCTACCGGCTGATAGTCAGGCACCACGGCACAACTAGCAGCTATTAGGAATGAGCAATATATAATAGATAATGAATGACTTACAAATGCATTCCGCCACTTTAGCGGAATTACTCTATGTGTTACTCTATCACTAACACATTTTCTATACTGTACGTCCGATTTTCGGTTGAAAGTGTAATATGTTTTTATGTGCATAGGCTAGAGGTACGATCACTGTTAAACTTCAATAAGCAAATTCCAAATTTGTAAGAAAGTGGTTTTGATGACATTTTAATCATCAATGGTAACAACACATACTGTGCATAACATAGTATGTCATTTTCAGGGACCTGTTTTGGCTCGCCAGTGCCACCCTTTCTGCCAGTGGCCAAAATAAGTCGTTTAAGATGTCAATATTCTTACTGTACATTGGAATGAAACACATTCAATTACAGCTCACAGACTCAATATGGAATTTACAATAAACTGTATTCAGTTTTCTATGGAAAGTTCTTACAAAACTTTTTAAGCAATAAAATATTTCTCATCTAGTTACTTGCATAGATAAAGCTAGCTGTTGACACCTTGTAATATTGGAATGTAGGAGATTCAAGAATCAGACAGGATTAAGTGAGTACAGGCTTGTGGTCTGAAAACACAAAATATAAAATCCTCTCTGAGGACACTCCACTCCCTCTCTGCTCACACAAGCACGCACGCACGCACACACACACACACACACACACACACACAGTGTGTAAATGCAGTAATTGCTGCTGACCCTGGAATGCAAACAGACAGTGGACAGACAGCGGTCATGCCAAAATGAGGAACTGCCTGCAGTTCTGCACCCCAATAACCCCCCATATTAACCCTTGGTCAGATGAGCAAGGAGAGCATGCAACATGCCGTGCTGGATGCTGTCACCGCGGCAACACCATCGGCCAAACGCTCCCTACTCTAAAACTAGTCAAACAGGGCTGAAGTATGACAGAGTAATTTGATTTGACAAGTTAAAAAAAACAGAAGCCGTACCAGGCGACCAATATATGTACTGAAATCTCAGAAGACTATACTTAATTATATGAGTTAAAAGACTTTGGAACTGAGTACCATTTGCATTGAGGACCTCTATGTGTACAGTTGTTGAGTGGTTACAGGACTAAGGTAATGTACTGTAACAGAATTTGACAACGTGTCTGTGGTATGATAAACCAATTGGAGTTGGACTGTATTTCAGAGGTAAGAAAGAGCACTAGCTTAAGAGAGCGAAAAACCTTGGTGCAAAAGAGGTCAACGTTCTTTCATGCAATTACCGGTATATCAACAATCAAATCTCTTGCATGCACTTCCAGAAACAGTACTGTGACGTGGACTGGAGTGCTCAGAATACCAAAGTATATATATGAGTATGAGCAAATGATGGACCAAAAATAAAAACATTCAGTAATAAAAACACACACACGTTTTATTTTTCGATCCTTATTAAGCGAACTTAAAATACAAACTAAAGCAGGAATTCATGTTTCTTATCCATGAAACTAGCTTAACCCTAAACCCAACAACCTAACCTTTTCTGCATAGATGTAACCAATCCTAAATTTAACCTATCTGGTAATGCCAATTCCAACACCTTGGCCAATTGTAGGTTTAAGCTTAAACTGGCAAAAACATTGTGGGGGGAGACATTTCTATGTGAACCTTAATAAAGAAAATGTAAAAAAATACACTGATGTTTTTCCAGGACTGCAACTGACACGCTGGGCTGGAGTGATTAAGGCCAGTAACTGTAAAAAAGTCACACTCCCTTCGTTTCAACGATCTTAAACAGAGTCTACCAGTGAAGGAAAAATATATATTTTTTATTGGAGCCCGAAAAACAGCTATTCAACCTCTCAGACAAAAACCAGTGCTCAGCACAAGGCAAAGATTGAGGGAGGTGAAAAGGAGTGGAATTCCTGGTTAACAGCGTTGTCTCAGCAGGCCCCTGAAACCCACCAGGCAGAGGGCCAAAGTCAAAAAACATACGGAAGATGGGTCTCATGCATAATGCAACAACATCAAGCTCAAATTTGGACATGATGATAGGCCCTGGGTTCTGTAATAAAGAACAATGCCTTAGCATTTTCAGTTTGTGATTATTGGGTGAAATATGCACATGATTTCCGGACCTTTTTCATAATCAAGGTCTGCACATTTCTTTAACACATGCTATACGTCTTTCATGCTGTCAGTTTATGTAAAGAGGAAAGGAAAGACATCAGTAGCCGTTTTCTAACAGTGTGTAAAGTGTGACAGGATGTCGTTCAACCAGAAAATGTCCAACTGATACAGAACTAATGTCACCTCTGGTCCTGCCTGGCCTTGGTTGACAGTACAAGTCACCGGATCGGACCCCCCACACACACGCACACACACACGCGCTCAAACGCACACGCTAAGGCAAAAAAACTTCTGAAGCCAATGATGAGGACAGAAATTAAACGAAACAAAATGAGAAGAGTCAGGTTCACAGCCCATGACTGAGGGGTGGAGGATTTTGGGAATGAACGCTTACCGGGTTTCTGTGCCCCGTGGCCGTCCTGCTCGCCATTCTCCAACGCAGGGTCAGCATCTGCTCACACACACACAAATTAGGCTGACTACCTACTAGCTCGCTGATTAGACACACACCCTCACAAACACACACACGCACAGGTGCTTGCGCACAAGCACACACAACCCAACAAGGCAGAACCAGTACATAATTACTGCCCACAGTACTTATGAAATTGGCTGTTAAGAAAAATCGCCCACTCAAACAGTCGGCAACTCTGGAAAACCGGTCTGGACATCAGACGTGGCCCAAGGCCCAGTCACAATATCCCAGACACACACACTCCAAGGAAATCAGGAGTGACACCGCATCAGGTCCAAAATGTCAGTCCTCCTCCAGGTCTGTCCTGTATAATCTAGATCAGTTTACACAAGGTAACGTGACCTCACACACTCTTCTCCACTAACTGTTAGGATTACTGCAATTACAAGACTATTCTAAGACAGACCAAGACCTTCCCGGAATCCAAAGGGGCTGAATTAACATGAGATTAGTTGACGGTTACATTCAGTGGCATTGATTAACCGTACTACGTGGTGCTACTAGAGGTGGTCGAGACAAACAATAAGGAGTCATCCTGGGTTCACAGTGATCTGTTTATCCAGCATGAACAATGTCGCACAATTCGCAAAGCCACCTGTATGATACTGTATGTGTTAGCGAGATGGGGGTATAAGGAGATTGGTAACTCTCTCCTCTAATCTTTTCCAGGAAGACAGACTGGTAGAAAGGGAGTATTTAATCAGATTACACAAAGAGTAAAGACCAGGCACATTAGCCTGAGCCCAGTGAGCCTTAAGGCCAATGCTTCCCTCCAGGCAAAAGTTGCAAAAAGTTTGACTGTGGCCGCGTTCACAAACCGATTGATTTCGGTAACATCTTGGAGTCCGCTCGAGCAGAGACAAAATAATTTCTATACTGTTTGTATTTACACGCAATCGTGCGTTTGTGGGTGTGTCATCTAAGACATCTTGAGCTGGGCGCCTGAGCATTTCTCTCAGAAACCAGCCCAGCCCATTGTCTTACACGTGAAGAATTCCCCCGCAATACACATTTCTCCTTTGCAAAGATCCAGGTGGGATCTTTTGAATTCTTGTTGTGCACTACCTCCGGAGGTCACTTGGAATTCGAGAGAGAACCGCAAGTTTACACAGTACAATTGTCTCTCGTCCCGAACACGACTAGAACGGACTCGAAAATGTTGCTGAAATCTATCGTAGTGTAAAAAGCCTCTAAGTCGCTAGATGATGTTGATTTTGTGGGTTTTGTGGGATTTCACCATGTCGCATACAGGATACTTTTTCTAGCTGCCTTTCGTACTGACTTTGAACAAGGTGTGAACACTACAAAAGCAATCACCCTTATTGTTTTGGAAATTATCCTCCACCACCGCTCTTTGTCTGCTGTCGGGAAAGCACAACTCTGTGACTGGCTGTTGGTGCAATGAGCAACGTGACCCAAGACTACTGCAAGGTTACACATCACCATGTCCCCTAGTTAGGAAGGATGTGACCTCAGTTACTGATCACTGTCCTCTAGTTAGGAAGGATGTGACCTCAGTTACTGA
>JACXGM010011927.1:0-24505 GCA_016801145.1 Umbra pygmaea
ATTGAGTGAATTTGGGTAGCACTGACTTTAAGCATGCCTGATTAAAATCTCCCGCAATCACATGAAATCCATCCGGGTGGGATTTCTGCTGTTTACTGATGGTTTGGTAAAGGTGAGCCAAAGACGAGCTAACATTAGCGTTTGGTGGAATATAGACGGCTGTCACAATTACTACAGTTAACTCTCTCGGTAGATAGAAGGGTCTACATAGCACTGACAGAAACTCCAGATCTCGGGAACAGTAACTATCTATAACGCGACTCTGCTTACACCAGTTGTCATTCACATATACACACAGCCCCCCTCCTCTTTTCTTACCGGTGTCTATGGATCTGTCCTGTCTGTGTAGCGTCATGTCAATTAGCTCGACAGCAGTATCAGGGATCGAAGAGTTAAGCCAACTTTCGGTGATTATCATTGCGTTGCAGTTACGTATTGCGTTATTTGTGGCTAAAAATAGCTCCAGATCACCGATCTTGTTGACAACGGACCTGGCATTAGAGAGGAAGAGGCTGGGTATCGGTGGTCTGTGTGGGTCCTTCCGTAGTCTGGCACTGAGTCCCGCTCTGCAACCCCGCTTTTGTTTTCTCTCACGCCGGCGTCTGCGTCGCTTTCTCGGGATAACAACCCATGGGGAGCCCGGCTCTCTGGTAATTGAGTCTGGGATTTTGTGAGTCCGATGGAAAGATGACATTATTGCCCTGGTTTGAGCAACTCCAATGTTTATCAAATCCTGACGACTGTAGGAGTTTGTTGACTGATACAGATCAATCAGTGACAACGACCAAACAAACAAAATTAAGCACCAACTTGAAGAGCAAAGAGCCGCTGCACTCACGCGCGCCGCCATATGTGTGTGTGTGTGTGTGTTTTACAATATACGGCAGAGCAAAATATGTCAAAAAATTCTAAAATGCAAAAACTGTCCCAGATTAGGGCAATTCATCCTAATTATCGATTCGTTAAATCAACCCAGGATTTCCCAACCTAGCAACGAGCGTGTACACATAAAAGGGGCGGTGTGTGGACCATGACCAATCGCAGACATGGACAAGTCTATTAGAGACGGTCTATGTGAGATACTCATATTTCGCTAAAGAGGAATAAGCAATAATTTTAGAGACATACGAAGAGTAAGAAAATATAATCCAGACGTAAAGCAGGAAGGAAAGCTGGCAAAATATTGCCACCTGCGTATTTATAAATGCGTCAGTTAAGGCTCTTCAATATCACCTCCCCGTCATTAGGCAAATAGGCTATATAAACGTCTGGAAGGCGGGAGTTGAGGAGCCGTCGAGGTTTGACTCCGACCACATTGAGCCCAGCCCCAAAACAAGAACCCTTGTACAGCACACTGCATAGACGTTTGACTCCAACCACAGTGAGGCACACCCGAATTGCAAACTGCAGTGAGGGGTACTTGCGGTGGAGGTACAGTACCCGCCTGCAAGAGATGTTCTAAAGTAAAACGAACGCACCCTCAACCAATAGATTTTATGATTTTATGCCCTCAACCGGGCAGGGATCACTTCATTCATCAACACTACAGCTGGCATTCTATTGGTTGTGGAATTTCCATAGCATTGTACACAAACATTCCGAGAGCGCAGAAAAATTGTAGCGCGAAGAAACAGCATGAGTGGGAGAAGAAAGGTTTAAGTTGAGAGCAGGAAATCTATCCAAAAGTTTGCGCACAAGCAGAGCAAATCCAAGCGCGAGCAGCTATTTGAGTGTGAGAGCAAGCTTTTGAGGGAAATTACAAAATCTAAATTTTAAAATCTGTGAGAAATGCTCTCAAATTGAAATAATGCGCTCTTCAACAAAGATAGGAATATAACTCCATACATATTTCGCTCAAGAAGAGTAAACGACAATTTTAGAGAAATACTAAGAGTATAAGAAATATAATAAAGACGTAAAGCAGGAAGGACAACTTGCTGCTGAAATCTACGCTTATTCCTATCAGGTGCGACAATTTCATGAATCACACATTTCAATGATCGTCTCCTCCCACGCTTGAATCTGCGATTTTTTTCTGAGGTTTCCTGAATGAGGGCCAGGGTCTGGTACATTAACGTGCTTTTCAGGGGTGTGGCCCGAGCGGTGTTGTTCTGCTTTACCTGACAGAAAAAATGTAAAACTAATATGAATGTAACCTAACCATGGTTAATTATTTATAAACATTCGTAAGAGGATATTTATGTCACACGTTTTCCAGTAAGTTTTTCCTTTATCTTCTTTTTCTGCATTGCTCTAAAAATACTGTATAATTTGCAGTTTACCAAGCAGATCAAATCTACTTGAAAAACATCAGCTTTGCAACCCAAAAACAAACTTGCCAAAGAAAACGCTTGAATCAAAGGTTGTATTAGAAAATCTATATTTCACACTGAACTGTTCATATTACATATTACCAAAGCAGATTAATATTCAAATCAGAATAACTAGATTCTAGTCATGTTTGCTTTTATGCATAATTACCCTTTAAGGTGCTATAGGACTATTTTCTCTTTCAACCTTACAAACGCTGTAAAAAAGTTAGTGATATTTAACGATTTATATGATAAAATGATTCCTACATTATGCAGTGCCTTACACATAAAAGCACAGTCTAAAATTGTAGTTTGTATCGCCTAAATATACAATGAATATTCAAGACAAATTGGTACAAGCAGATCAACAAACACTGAGAATGCCTACTCATCATGACCACGTTGAAAGACCTATTTAAATGGCGACATAAGCACTGCATAGTGTAGGTAATCATTGTCCCATCTAAATTGTTTCTCAGATTTTTAAGATTACAAGAAATACGGTTTGTACAGCTTTCCTAAGATGATCACTGAAAGAGAAAGTAGTTCCATTATCACTACATGACATTCAACACAGTGCTTTATTTGCTGATGACAATACAGTGGGTAACTTAAATTACATTTAAACATGTAAATGTTTATTCACATTGTCAGTAAATACAGAGGTAGGAATGAAAATGCATTTAGTACTATGCAGGAAATATAAGTGTATCACAGCCTTGAGATATTTATGTCAGTAATGTACTGTATAAATGAAACAGCTATCAATAAAGCTATTTTGTTTGTTTCACAGTTAGAATAAGAAGATAGATATTCTATTTGTATGAAAATAAGTTTTCAGCATTTTTGTCAAATCATTCAATTGATCATAAGGTGTATTTAAAACATTGGAATATATAAAAAAACATAATGCTTATAAAATAAATAAACTAAATCTTTAGGAATAAAATATGAAAGTGAGTGCCTCAGCCACAAATAGCACTTGCGTTTATATTGTTGATTCTTTCATTATAGAAAAACAAAATGCAAATAGTCCTGAATCATGCATAAAATTGACTGTTAATTCCCTTTGTTGTAATGTGGCAGCTTAAAATACAAAGGTTCAGCAATTTAATCATGTTTACATAGTACATCACAAATATATTTTCTGTTGATTTCAAGATCTATTTTGGCAAAAGGCAATCATGGCATAAATACAAGTATACATTATGCAGTTTTCGTTGTATTATCCCACTGTTCCATTATGGTTACAAGCTCTTTCAAGTTAGATGTGATGACAACAAAAACTGCAGCATGGACCAGTCCAGGACATGATATCATGTCACCAAGAATCCAAACTGGGTTTACTGTGTACCCAATCACAAACCACTGCAACACAGAGAGACAGAGAGATTATGCCATGTTGGTAATTTCCTTTCCGTTAAATGCACAATGAAAAAGTTGGTCTGTTCGGCATTCAAGATGAATACTCAGACCATCTAGCACTCCACTGAGTTCCTACAGGGACAGCCCATATTTTGTCTCCAGAGGACATCGCCCACCCCTTTATACATTGGTAGTTGATATGGGACTATTTTTACCTTAATCTTTAGGTGTCTTGTTGATATATATTACACGTTGAAGGAGGCTAACGGAAAAGTTGTTTCAGGGAATACAAGTTATAGTGTTATAGATAATGGCTAATAAGACATTTCTACTTTCTAGTGTTCTCTGTTTTTATAGTGTTTTGAGATTTCCCTCACTTAAACCATGAAATATCCAACCCCTCATTTTCAACACAAGAAAAGCAATGATCGAAACATAGTTGTGTACAAACAAAGGAGTGGATGAACGCCAGATGAATCATCCAAGACAAGGTTGTCAAAAAACTCCTAAAATAATCCTAGAGATCATTTATTTCCCTGTTGCCTGCTATTCGGCCTTACCAGGTCTCAATCGTGTCACCAGCAGCCCTTCTCGTTCTTGCTGTTTTCTCTCCTCTTCGTCCTCCTCTTCCTCATTGTCACTGTTGCAGTGTCCCTCCCTGGCCCTGCTCACTGCAGACTCTACCTCCCTCCCAGCAGCACTGGCCCGTAGGGCTACTAGCCGGTGGTGGATGGCTACGTAGAGGCGAGCTACGTCCCTTGCACTGCCCTGGATGAGGAACACCCTGAGTGCTTGAGTTTCCATATCGGTGGCTGTCACCTGTAGGTTCCGACGGGCGGGGCGACGCAGGTGTGTGTGTGGCCACAGCTTTGTGTTGAGAATGACCTTGAGACTGCCCTGGTGTCTCATCACTGTTTGGATCAAAGAGAGAAAGGTGTGAGATTTACAGTTTATGATTACATGGAAGCTAAAAAATACATTGCATCATATTGATGAAAACAGCCATATTGATGATGGACGGAAGGTGTAAATTCCATATAAATTTCAAGGAAGTCTTCAAGGGATAGTATATGGCTAATATACCATGGGTAAGATTGGTTCTTATTAATGTACTGCAGGGTGCGTGGACATATCATTTAGCCATGATATATTAGCAATATATCACAAATCCCTGAGATTCCTTATTGCCCTTATAAACTAGCCTGGAAAAATCCAGACCCAAATCCGGAGGATATAAGGGTCTGGGATCTAGTAATGAAAATGACCCAGCTCGAGGGGCGGCACCAAGTATGCATTTGAAAATCTCACTGTACGCAATTGGATATAACAACGACCTATCACCAGTGGTTTTTCGCTAAGCACCTATGGCGGAGCTAACTGGTAGATTAAACTCTTGCAAAAACAGCAAAAACATCCTTCCTAAAAAGGAACAATTCGAGCACCGTCTTCTGTCCCTCTTTTAGACAAAAAGCCAAGTCTAACTCGTTTATTATAGTGGCCAAAGCCGTTTTAAACAACTGGTGTTATTGCGATCTTACAATGTTTACTAATGACTTCGAGGTCGCAGCGCTGTCGTCATCTGTTTAACACGCTTCTGGCATGCCTATATCAGATACACCGATGTGATTGGTGCAGCTCGGCTACAAGGGCATAGTTAATGAGCAGAATTACTCGGTGCCAGAGTAACTTGCTGAGCAAGTTCAAATTGTGCTCTCGCGAGAACTCTGGATTTCCAGAGTACTTATAAACATGTTTCCAATGCAATTATAGCAGCAAAAATATATGTGATGTCATACCTGTGGTATACAGTCTCAAACCACTACTATCAGCCAATTAGCAATCAGGATTCAAACCAAATGGTTTATAAGTCATAATAAAGTGTGTTGTAATGTGAATTAGTCTTAATGCAAGTTAACTTCCTTATGGAACACAAAGACATAAAGTGAACACGACAGTCTCAAATCAGATACCATCAACCATTCTCTGGTGTCAGAAATTGTTCATGTCTAATTACTATACACTAGATAATGTATAGCCTTGAGTATTGTAATGACCTCAACCTGGCTATGGGCAAACAAAACAACCCAGATGAATTCTAGTTGCAAACAATGTTTGCGTCTGGTCCTGCCACAGAGGGAACCAACAGATTTAATGCTTAAAATATAATATCTAACAAAGTCAAATTAACCTATTCTTGACTGCAGGCCTCCTTTGGTCCCAGAGGCTAGATCGTTGAGACGCAGGACACCTCTTCCTCGCTCAGTCCATGATTGCGTTCTCTTTTCCAGAACAAACAGTCTGCAGGACAGCTACAGAAAAAAAGAAGAAAGCTTTAAAGAAATCCCTATCATTTATTTAGAAAGCATGTTGAACCTTAGGTATTTGTACTTAATGCGGCAAATACCAGAAAGATGCCTGCGCCGTAACAATGGGAGGTGGTGCTGACCTGTATGTCAACAAGGGTCCATAGAACAAATAGAAACAGTGCTTTTTTGGATAGACCCTTGGATAGTTTTGTACATTTGGTTTACAACCCAGACAGACCCCTCTGCCCTGCAATTGCTCGTTCACGTGTTCCTCTGCCTTTTGGGGAGGCTTACGGACATTGTTTAAATGGCAGAGCTGCCGTGCGCATCAACGCATTAATCGAAGGTAGAGGGTGGAGTGGGCCAAAAGTGGAGGTATCTTTTTGGGATTTACAAGTCTCACCTGCACCACATTGCTCTCCTCCTCCTCCCCAGTGAACAGCTGAACCTGCCTGAGCCTGAGCACATGCTGCCCCCCGCAGGATGCTGTGTAAGCTGCAGCCGACTCCCTCAGACTGCTCCAACCAGCACCTGGCAACACAGACAGCACATTAGCTGCAGTTCTGCATGGAGGCCACTAAGAGGCAGTAAATTGCTTTTAAAAAAGAGGTCCACAACTGTTCTAGAACTTTCTTCCGGTGGGCCATTAAACTAAATGGACTAAAGTTCGTAACCAATGTAAGGTGAGGTCCTCCAATGTTTTACCTTCATGACTTGACTCAAATGTAGAAGCTTCTGAATCAGAGGAGCTGCAATCAGAGTCTTCACTGCTAGGTGATTTTTGTGGTCTCTATATGAGGGGGAAAAAGTGAGAGTATTTTAGAGATGCATGGTTGATAACAAGTGCAATGACATCATGTACTTGTTATTCTGTGTAACCTGCTGCTGTACACTTCTGTCAGTGGAGCTCTACTGAACGTTTCCTAAACTCACCAAAACTCTCTCACTCATATTCTCCCCAAATACAAAATGGACACTGTCTGAGTTGGAACCTTCTCCCTTCAACCTGTGGAGAGCGAACCAGAGGTGAAAAGAGAGGTCAGCTGTTTTCAGGATCACTGCTACGTGCTAGACCAGGTTCTCTTTCTGGCCAAAAAGCTGTGGTAACCCCCTAACTAATCTTAACTATACATACAAAATATTCCTACCTTTATATATTTCATTATGATAGGTGCTACATACCTGTAAACTTGAGGGGGTGTCTTAGGATGAAGTAAACTTGTAATAGATGAGCGGTCAGTTGTGACGCTGCAGAAATCAATTGAATGGTCATGGGTCATCTGTGGAACAAAATACAAAATATTATTACTGGGGCAGCTTGAAAGGCTACCACAGTCTATATATCCGTCATATTATTAGTGGGGCAACTAGAAACGCTGTTACAGTCTATATATCTGTCATATTATTAGTGGGGCAACTAGAAACGCTGCCACAGTCTATATATCCGTCATACTTATTATTAGTGGGGCAACTAGAAATGCTGCCACAGTCTATATATCCATCATACTTATTAATAGTGGGGCAACTAGAATTGCTGCCACAGTCTATATATCCGTCATACTTATTATTAGTGGGGCAACTAGAAAGCCTGCCAGAGTCTAAATATCCATCTGGTTCGACATACTTCTTATTATTAAAAATTACTGAATTAATTATATAAAGGTGATGGGTAAGGAGGGTGGAAGCCTATTACCTCTGGTGCTGAGGAGCTCCATTACTACTGGAGTCCAGTAGTCTATCATTATATTAAGTAACCTAATTTGCATAATTAGCCTTAATTAACACTAAAACTGTACGTCTTGAACTTTACAAGCTAGATACCAAACTAACTTTGTTTTAACATGTTTATGCTGTTGCATCTTAATATTATTTATAAAATTCCACACACTCCACCCATTTACTCCACCACCTATCCACGCCACCCAGTTACTCCACATAGTTATTCCACCCTCTACACCCAGTTCTTCCACATACTCCACCAAGGTACTCCACCCACTTCACCCAATCCATCCAGTTCCTCCGCACACTCCACCAAGTTACTGAACCCACTTCACCCATTCCACCCAATTCCACCACATAATCCACCCATTTACTTCAACTACTTCACACACTACAAACAGTTACTCCACCCACTTCACCCACCTCACCCAGTTCCTCCACACACTTCACCGAGTTACTTCACCCACTCTACCCAGGTCCTCCACACACTGCAACTAGTTTCTCCACACACTGCACCAAGTTACTCCACCCACTTCACCCACTCCAACCAGTTACTCCACCCACCCCAACAAGTTACTCCAAACACCCCACTCAGTTATTCCACCCACTCCAATCACTTCCTCCACACACTCCACCAAGTTACTTCACCCACTCCAGCCAGTTCCTCCACATACTCCACCCAGTTACTCCACACTCTAACCAGTTATTACACCCCACTCCACCCAGTTCCTTCACACCACCCAGTTCTTCCACACACGCCACCCATTTACTCCACCACCTACCCACACCACCCAGTTACTTCACATAGTTATTCCACCCTCTCCACCCAGTTCTTCCACATACTCCATCATGTTACTCCACCCACTTCACCCACTCCACCTATTTACTCCACACACTCCACCCATTTACTTCACCTACTTCACACTCCAACCAGTTACTCCCCCCACTGCAAAAAATTACTCCACCCACTCCAGGCAATTCCTCCACTCACTCAACCCAGCTACTCCATACACTCCAAGCACTCTACCCACTCTATCCTGTTACTCCCCCCACTGCAACCAGTTACTCCAACCAGTTACTCCACCCACTCCAATCACTCTACCCAGTTACTCTACCCACTCCATCCAGTTAATCTGCTCACTCCACCCAGTTACTCCCCCCACTGCAACCAGTTACTCCACCCACTCCAACCAGTTACTCCAACCAGTTACTCCACCCACTCCAACCAGTTACTCCAACCAGTTACTCCACCCACTCCAATCACTCTACCCAGTTACTCTACCCACTCCACCCAGTTATTCCACCTGATCCATCCATGCCAAACACTCCACCCAGTTAATCTGCTCACTCCACCCAGTTACTCCACCCAATCCACCCAGTTACTCCGCCCACTCCACCCAGTTACTCCACCGACTCCACCCACTCACTCCCCCCACTCCAACCAGTTACTCCCCCCACTCCAACCAGTTACTCCACCAACTCCAACCAGTTACTCCACCCACTCCAATTACTCCAACCAGTTAATAATACTGCTACTACTAATAATACTCCTTCAACTAGTACCGCTAATACTGCTATTACTACTAATACCTCGAAGACTGCTAATACCACTACTAGTGCTAATACTACTACTGCTAATACTGCTACAACTACTAATAATGCTTCTACTATGAATACTACTACTATTATTACAGCTAATACCACTACTACTACTACCACAATTAATACCGGTACTACTACTAATACTACTACTGGTAATACCGCTTCTGTTACAAATACTACCACTACTACTGCTACTAGTGTCAGTTCCCCGCTCTCCTGACCTTGATTTCCCTGCTCCTAGTGTTTTCTCTTGCTGGTTCCCTTTAATGTGTACTTTGTTTGTCTTTGGTTTGTTTGTGTGTCATTCCTGATCACCACACATACATACCATACACCAGTTCCTGTTCTCCCTACACTCTGTGAAGGCACCAGTCCCATCATCACTGATCCCGCTCACCTAGTCCCTCTGCTGCACCTGGGGTTGATTGCCATCCTCCCTTTATTAAGGCTACGTTTCCATGTGGCCGGCTATTTTTATAAACGGACATTTCACGCTCTCCGTTTTCAAAAATAACATTGTGCACACCTGTCCGTTTTCAGAAAAGTGTTCGTTTACACAAACTGGTGTTTATGCCGTCAAGAGCATGCCAAACATTTAGGTTGCAGTGTAACGAAAGGCTGAAGCCCACGTTAACCAATCAGATTCCCGAAAATTCCCAGATGAAAATGTAAACATAGGTCACACTTTTGGCGCAGGTGCAAGTCCTGGCGCGTACAGTGATGTTGGCTGCCTAAACATCTGTTTTTCTCAGTTTACATGCAAACGTGCAAACAGAGTTTTCCAAAATCTCCACATTGGCCAGAGTTTTTAGAAAGAATCGTTTTCAGAGGCGAATTCTCAGTTTGCATGTAAACGAAAGGCACAAACGAAGGGAAATTTCTCCGTTTTCAAAATAACCATGTACGTGTAATTGGGGTCTAAGGGAGGTGTTGGCAGTCAGTCCCTGCCAGATTATTAAACAACACAGTGCATTTAACTAGTGTTGTTCTATATATTCTAGCCAGTCTATTCGTACCATTCTGCGTCCTAGTTATTATCTCTCCACTCTGTATCCAGTCCACCCTCCGACCACCTCCCACCTACCACTGTGCCGCCTACTGGCAGCCTGCCAGACACCCAGCAAATCTCCATCATCCTCAAACCTGTTCTGTGACCTACCTGGATTATCCTTAACACTCATCTCCCCGTTCTGCTTCCTCCATTCCATATTCACTACTATGACAATAAATTATTTTCTCTTAACTGTGTCATCCGCTGCTTTTGGGTTCCTCCTGTTGTCTGAGCCAGATCCTGACAAATACAACTAATACTACTACTGCTTCTACTCCTGCCTTTCAAGCTGCCCCACAATTCTCCTTGGAAAATGACCATCTAGTTTTGCAGTCTTATTGTATTTCTAATACATTACAGTGTTGGTCAAAGAAGTCTACTCAATCCCCAAACTAAATATTAGTGTGGCAAGTTTGGGTACTGGACAGAATTCTATTCAGTGTTAACAATGTGGAGACTGATTCAAACCGGTTCTTGTGGAAGAGTTTACAAACGGCCACCTTCCCAGACCTCAGGGAGTGAATAAAATTCTGTTAAACAAAACCTTGTGTGTCCCACAGGCAATAACACAACCACAACTGAGAAGAAGTCTTAAACATTTTAAAGGTCTTAGTGTTCACTGTCTTTGGATGTTTGACCTAAAAAACTGTTAGCATTTCACAGTGTCAGGCCTTGTTAGGAAAATAGCTGCTTGTTTACAGGGACCGGCTGAGGAGGACAGGGATGTGATCCTAATGACAGGGTGTGAGACATGTCTAGAGAGAGAAGTGGTGTTCCTGTGACGTGAGAGTGTGAAAACAAAGTGAACGGTCGTGGAATACCTCAGACTGGTGCGACTGTGACAAGACATTCCGTGCTTGAGGGCAGAGGAGACGAGCAGGCTGAAGTACTGACCTCCTCACCCGATTTATAGGAGACACTGAATGGAGAGAAACAAGCAGCCATGTAAAAACAGACATTCTACCAGACAGATGAAATATCAGTCATTAAGAGAATTATAAGTCCTGTTAGTTTAGCACACAGAAAGGCAAGATATAGAAATGATTTTAGAAACCTGTATTTGGTGAAATGATGTTCCAGCTGCACAGATTTGAAGGCATGAAGACATTAGATTGTGAGACTGTGAGAAATGAGAGAAATCAGATTGGTTTACAAAGACACATCATACATATATAGTGAAAGTCCAAACCTGACCCACATTCATGTGACTGTGACTGTTAGACAGCATATACAGTCGTATGCAAAAGTTTAGGCACCCCTGATAATTTCCATGATTTTAATTTATAAATAATTGGGCGTTTGGATCCGAAATTTCATTTTGATCTATCAAATAACTGAAGGACACAGTAATATTTCGGTAGTGAAATGAGGTTCATTGGGTTAACAGAAAATGTGCATTATGCATTTAAATAAAATTAGACATAAATTTGGGCACCCTTGTAATTTTGTTGATTTGAATACCTGTAACTACCTAGCATTGATTCATTGGAACACACAATTGGTTTGGTGAGCTCATTAAGCCTTGAACTTCATAGACAGTTACATCCAATTATGAGAAAAGGTATTTAAGGTGGCTAATTGCAAGTTGTTGTTCTCTTTGACTCTCCTATGAAGAGTGGCAACATGGGGGCCTCAAAAAACACTCAAATGACCTGAAAACAAAGATTGTTCAACATTATGGTTAAGGGGAAGGCTACAAAAAGCCATTGCAGAGATTTAAGCTGTCAGTGTCCACTGTGAGGAACATAGTGAGGAAATGGAAGACCACAGGCACAGTTCATGTTAAGGCTAGAAGTGGCAGGCAAAGTAAAATATCGGCGAGGCAAAGGCAATGGATGTTGAGAACGGTCAAAAGCAGCCCACAGACCACCTCCAAAGACCTATAACATCAACTTGCTGCAGATGGTGTCACTGTGCAACGTTCAACAATTCAGCGCACTTTACACAATGAAAAGCTGTATGGGAGAGTGATGCGGAAGAAGCCTTTTCTGCACACACGCCACAAACAGTCGCTTGAGGTATACAAACGCACATTTGGACAAGCCAGCTTCATTTTGGAAGAAGATGCTGTGGACTGATGAAACAAAGCTAAACGGGCGTTATGCATGGCGGCAAAAGAACAAAAGACAAACACTTGCTACCCACAGTAAAATTTGTTGGAGGGTCCATCATGCTGTGGGGCTGTGTGGCCAGTGCCGGTGCTGGGAATCTTGTTAAAGTTTGATTCCACTCAATATCAGCAGATATTTGAGAATAATGTAGAGGAATCAATCACAAAGTTGAAGTTACGACGGGGCTGGATATTTCAACAAGACAACAACCCAAAACACTGCTCAAAATCTACCCTGTCCCCAGGCTATCCAGGAGGAATGGTACCTTCATCCAGAATCCAGACACTCATTACAGGCTATAGGAAGCATCTATAGTAGAGGTGGGCAAACTACGGCCCGCCGGGTCCTTTGATCTGGCCCGCGAGGCATTTTTACCCTCCACTCTACAGTGTCAAGCCCGATTGTATCGGGATTATCTCGCAAACCGTATATGCTAGCAACTAAAGCTTGGTAACGTTGGAAAGATGAAGAGTAGCTGAAAATAATGAGTGTTGGTCATCCATGTGTTTCATGTGAGTTTATCAGAGCCAGAGCTACTGCGCCTCGAAGTCAGTGTCATGTTTTTTTTACTTTTGCCTTTTTTACTAAACACATTACAGACAGGAAGTAGGAAGTGAAAATGACAAAATAGCAATGCTGCAATGATGTAGGACATCATCCAGCACAATACCAACATGGTACCAATATGGTTGGAAAGAGGGGGTTCCGCTGATAAAATAATGCCAATGCAAATAATGAGGAGTGGTTCGTCCATGTGGATTAATAACAGCTGGAGATATCACGTCACAAAGTTGGGTACTTTTCACTGACTATATTTTGGTAAACTAAAAACATTAGAGTCAAACAAGGAAATGGTGTAACAAAACATTTATTTTCTGTAGGATATGCACTTAACTGTGCAGGGGGCGGGGTTAAATTAATGAAATAACATTTCCTAATTTTCACGCATCGCTATAAATTCAGCCCTTCATTCAAAAGCTCAATGTGGCCCTCAAGCAAAAAGAATTGCCCACCCCTGATCTGGAGGCTGTTATTTCTGCTAAAGGAGGCTCAACTAAATATTGATGTGATATTTCTATAAGGGTGCCCAAATTTCTGTCGTTTTGATGCATATTGTACATTTCCTGTTCATCCAATAAAGCTAATTTCACTACTGAAAGATTACCGTGTCCTTCAGTTATTTGATAGATCAAAATGGAATTGCTGATCCAAATACCAAATTATTAAAAAATTTAAATCATGGAAATTGCATACGACTGTAACAATATAGCCAAAAGTGAGGTTTCCAAATGGGAATGTCATGGCCAAATTCCCATCCAGGCCTCATATATCAATCATGGCCACCTAATAATCCCCCTCATTCCTAATAGGCAAATATAACTACACACCAGACCTAATAGCTGATGTGTGGTGAGCGTTTTGGCTCTAAATGGCTGCCGTGCATCACCTAAGTGGGTGCTACACATTGGTGGTGGATGAGGTGGGCTCAATATTTTAAGCATTTTAGGTTCCTTGAGAAGCGATGTTTAAATTTAAGTAATTATTATTAGTTATAATCCAAATGATCTATCCCAAATCCCGGGTAGCCCTATGCAAATTTGCACTGCCTTGTGCTGGAGGTTCTTGACAAAGTTGGAGAAGCCATAGTCAGGCTCGAACCTCTGACTATCATAACGTAGTTTGTACTACAAGGCAGTGACACCACGTTGACCCCCGCACTGATGATTTCTGAGGAACAGGTGAGGCTGCAGTTACAGAGTGGAACTGAGGGGATTAAGGGAAAGGGATACTAGTGGTCGCTGGGAAGTGGCTGCTGGGAATCTGAGGCCCTGACAGGCATGGTGTGACTGGATCCACAGGAATACCGCCAGTTAACACAGCCAGAAACACTGCAGGTGTCAAGTCAGTTTGGTAATGATGCACTGTTTCTGTTTACAAAAAGCTGTAGAATATGTATTTCATGATATTTACTAAACTGTAAAAAGCAGTTTAGATGGCTAAATTATTTCTTATGCTATTCTGTGCTTTTTTGCCATTTAAACAGGGATTGCAATGAGGACATGAAGATTTGGGGTTGCACAGTGTTTGTCAATAGGAATGCACGGTTTATCTTTAATATAAATTATAATTTTTAGGCTGTGATTTTTTTCTTTTACAAAGCAGTGCATAGTTTAAGGAATCATTATTTCACATTATATTTTTTCTTTCTATTATATATGAAGAAACACACTTTACAGCATTTGTAAGCTAGTCAGCAGGCTTGAATTCTAGGATTAGCACCTTTCAGCTTACAATCACCTGTAGGTGAGTAAAATAAACCATCACCGTCAGTTGCCACTTATTTGCATTGTATGCCATAATGATCTTCTAGAGGAGCAAGACAAAATTATCAATATAATAGGAGGTTTACCTGGAGGAGATGGCGGGAAAGAAACGGAACCTGAACGCACTCGTCTACTGTTGTTACAGGAGTCTATCGTGAGCACACAAACAATTACAGTCATGTTAACCGAATGCAGGAGTGGAGTTTACAAGAAGTCTTCATGGTGGGATAATCACAATAGCAGACCAATGATGTTGACTACGAATTTAATCAAAATACAAGTTTGAAATTTCATTCATAATTAGTTTGACTGCAAATTGACACAGTCTAAAGACATGTACAGTCAGTCCTATGTTTATAATCCTTTCCACAAAGAGTGCTACAATGTTATGTAGTTACATATATTTGTCAAGCAAATGATAAAAAAATAAAGGACAAATCTGTAATTGTTTATTGGCTTTTATGCACCGAAACTTACAAACAGCAGCCCCATACAACAAACTTCTTAATTTTGTCCTTAAAATTGATGTGTTAGAAGCAGGAAAAATGGGCAAGCATAAGGATTTGAGCAACTTTGACAAGGGCCAAATTGTGATGCCTAAACGACTGGATTAGATCATCTCCAAAACTGCAGCTCTTGTGGGGTGTTCACGGTCTCCACTGGTCAGTTTCTATCAAAGGTGGTCCAATGAAGGAAAAGCAGTAAACTGGCAAGAGGGTCATGGCCAGCCAAGGCTCATTGATGCACGTGAGAAGCGAAGGCGTGGGCCGATCCAACAGACTACACACACTGTGGCTGAAATTGCTGAAAAGGGTAATGCTGGTTCTGATAGGAAGGTGTCAGAACACAGTGCATCACATTTTGTTGCGTATGGGGCTGCTGATATAGCAGCAAAACGGGGACACACAATATTAGGCATAATGTTATGGCTGATTGGTGTAAATTGACATTTGATCATATAACACTTAAAATATCATCAGTACTAAGTATTTTGACATTTTCATAAGTAAAAAAAATCTAAGTAGTTGAATGTATTTGAACATGTACTAAAATAAAGGGACTCGAATACAGGCATTTGAAAGTACAGTTGAAGTCAGACGTTTACATACACCTTAGCCAAAGACATAGAAACTCAGTTTTTCACATTTCCTGACATTCATCCTAGTAAACAGTCTTTGTCGTAGGTCAGTTAGGATCACAACTCTATTTTATGAATGTGAAATGTCTGAATAATAGCAGAGAGAATGATTTATGTCAGCTTTAATTTATTTCATCACATTACCAGTGGGTCAGAAGTTTGCATACACTCAATTAGTATTTGGTAGCATTGCCTTTACATTGTTTAACTTGGGTCAAACGTTTCGGGTAGCCTTCCACAAGCTTCCCACAATAATTTGGATGAATTTTGGCCCACCCTTCCTGACAGAACTGGTATAACTGAGACAGGTTTGTAGGCCTCCATGCCCTCACATGCTTTTTCAGTTCTGCCCACATATTTTCTATAGGGTTGAGGTCAATGCTTTGTGATGGCCACTCCAATACCTTGACTTGTTGTCCTTAAGCCATTTTGCCCTTAAGCCATTTTACCTGTGAATGTATGTCAAGGTAGGCCTTCACATACATTCACAGGTACACCTCCGATTGACTCAAATTATGTTAATTAGCCTATCAGTTGCTTCTAAAGCCATGATATAATTTTCTGGAATTTTCCAAGCTGTTTATTGGCACAGTCAACTTACTGTATTTAAACTTCTGACCCACTGGAATTATATAGCGATATAGTGAAATTTAAGTGGAACAATCTGTCTGTAAACAATTGTCGGAAAGATTTCTCGTGTCGTGCACAAAGTAGATGTCCTAACCGACTTGCAAAAACTATAGTTTGTTAACATAATATCTGTGGAGTGGTTGACAAACAAGTTTTAATTACTTCAACCTAAGTGTATGAACACTCACCTAAAGGATTATTAGGAACACCATATTAATACTGTGTTTGACCCCCTTTCGCCTTCAGAATTGCCTTAATTCTACGTGGCATTGATTCAACAAAGTGCTGAAAGCATTCTTTCTTGGCCCATATTGAGAGGATAGCATCTTGCAGTTGATGGAGATTTGTGGGATGCACATCCAGGGCACGAAGCTCCCATTCCACCACATCCCAAAGATGCTCTATTGGGTTGAGATCTGGTGACTGTGGGGGCCCTTTTAGTACAAGGAACTCATTGTCCTTTTCAAGAAACCAATTTGAAATTATTCGAGCTTTGTGACATGGTGCATTATGCTGCTGGAAGTAGCCGTCAGAGGATGGGTACATGGTGGCCATAAAGGGATGGACATGGTCAGAAACAATGCTCAGGTAGGCTGTGGCATTTAAACGATGCCCAATTGGCACTAAGGGGCCTAAAGTGTGCCAAGAAAACATCCCCCAAACCATTACACCGCCACCACCAGCCTGCACAGGGGTAACAAGGCATGATGGGTCCATGTTCTCATTCTGGTTACCCCAAATTCTAACTCTACCATCTGAATGTCTCAGCAGAAATCGAGACTCATCAGACCAGGCAACATTTTTCTAGTCTTCAACTCTCCAATTTTGGTGTGCTCTTGCAAATTGTAGCTACTTTTTCCTATTTGTAGTGGAGATGAGTGGTACCCGGTGGGGTCTTCTGCTGTTGTTGCCCATCCGCCTCAAGGTTGTGCGTGTTGTGGCTTCACAAATGCTTTGCTGCATACCTCGGTTGTAACGAGTGGTTATTTCAGTCAAAGTTGCTCTTCTATCAGCTTAAAGCAGTCGGCTCATTCTCCTCTGACCTCTAGCGTCAACAAGGCATTTTCGCCCACAGGACTGCCGCATACTGGATGTTTTTCCCTTTTCACACCATTGTTTGTAAAGCCTAGATATGGTTGTGCGTGAAAATCCCAGTAACTAAGCGATTGTGAAATACTCAGACCGGCCCGTCTGGCACACACAACCATGCCATGCTCAAAATTGCTTAAATCACCTTTCTTTCCCATTCTGACATTCAGTTTGGAGTTCAGGAGATTGTCTTGACCAGGACCACACCCCTAAATGCATTGAAGCAACTGCCATGTGAGTGGTTGAGTAGATCATTGCATTAAGGAGAAATTGAACGGGTATTCCTAATAATCCTTTAGGTGAGTGTATACTTCCGACTGTATTTTGAAATGCAATTTGGTTGATTTGAACTTATGAAATGAAAATGTAAATACTTGACTAAAAGTAATAATTCTGGGCTTTGTATGTGTTAATATAGCAGTCCATTTAATATTAAATATTGTATTTGTTAATACATATAATTTTTTTTATGGCCTGACCCAGTAATACGGAAATGTACACTCACCTTTCCTGTTACGGGTGTTAAGGTTAGGGTAGGTGACGGACCTTACTCGTTTGTTTGAACTGATTCCCACAACTATTTGAAAAACAAGAAAAAGATTGACATGCATATCTGTCTTTGCCAAAAAGTAAACATGTATCAATATTTTAGCTTGTTCAGCTGAGGAAAAGCTTACCTGAGTTGTCCCATTTCTCTGCCCTTCTCTGAAAACCAAATCATGAATTTAGTAAATCATTTTTCATTTTGCTGAATGGGTTTACATACTCCCATTATTATTATATATATAACGGTTACCTTCATGGATACAGGTTTCTTTTTAAAGATGAACATTGGCGGGGTAAGCACTGCTTTCTCTGTAAAAAGAAAAAGGATTCCAGCACAGTTATTAGAATTCTCCTTGTTGCAGTTTGATATAGTAAATTATTTTCTTTCTTTTAAAGTTCATCCATGTTAAATGTTTATCCACTGTCCCACCTATCCAATACTACCCTCCTTAACTAGAGAAAAACCACAACATTTACATGTACATTATCAGTAATCATTCATTACTCACTGGTACAGTGTTCGTAGTTAAGTTAACCCAATCAATCTCAACTCAAACCCACCACTTTCACACACCAGCACACAATATTTGATCTTGTTACTCATCATCATGATTAAATTAGCAGTACGAGCCCTCTATTCTACTCTGGTGTCTCATAAGGGTCTTAGATCTCCCTTTCTGTATCATATATGCCTATACTATGAAGAGACACACATACTGTTTTTATGTATTATGTACTTCAGTCTTTCCTCTGGAATTGTTTCTTCATATGGGGGGGGGGTTACTTAACTACGAATGTGCATTTGAATACAAACCTAAGTGCTGTGTACAAGTATAACAGCGTTCCTAGATTGGCACTGTCATCTGAACCCTGTTTACGCAACACTGTGTTAAACTGAAACAAATGTCATGGTTGTTTTTGGATATGTCTTATTAACCCCTTTTCTGTATTGAAACTTGGTGAGTTTAGAATAATAACAACTCTGTAGTAATTCTACTCAGTTATTTTGGATTTTCTAATCATAATTTGGGATGATATAAACCATCTAAAATCATGTTAAGAGAATTCTAGCCTTATTGGATTGGTTCCTATGCAAACCCTATAAAAAATAGATTCACATAAAATAGCTTCTTAAAACAGTTTTAGGGCCCTATCTTGCACCCGGCGCAACGCAGCGCAAAGTCTGAACGCAAGCGTCTTTGCTAGTTTAAGATCGACGCAGTTGTCATTTTCCCGTCAGGCGCCCGCGTTGTTTAAATAGCTAATGCAGCTGCGCCCATATTTGCGCCCATGGGAATGCTGGTCTAAAGCTGGATTCACACCAGGCCTGGCAAAAAATCACCGTACGGCATCGTAATGCAGACACACGTGTACACCGCAATCAACATCGTAATCAATCTTCCGCATCTACGAGATGGTAGGCAACATTGCATACAACTGTCCTCCTCCAGCAAGGCAACTGGCAGGAGCTTTTTCAGTTTAGTGTTCATTGAAAACATGAAAACTATCTACTGAGCTGTCAAAGCTTTTCTTGCAATCCCATAAACCCATAGATGAAAGCGACATATTAGCTCTTCCTCGGTGGTAAATCAACTTCCGGTTCTGGTGCCGTATGGCTAAGCACCGCACAAGTTGGATTATTTCAACTCTTGTGACACACCCGCCGCACCGCATCCACATTTTGCCAGTTCCGGTAGATTTGCCACAGCGGTGCGCATTGTTTCCTATTGAAATGAATAGACTTCCGTCGCAATGCAACCAGTTTGCAGGACCTGGTGTGAATCCAGCTTAAGGGGGACGTCCACTGAACACATAAGATTTTAGTGCACGTTACTTTTTACCGGATATATGCATCCGCATAGTGTGGACTTAACGCACAATTGCTTCAGCAAGGCAAGACCATTGCTCTTGGGTTGTGCTACTCGTTCCAGTGGGAACTTCAACTTGTACAACGGCACACACAGGGAAGCGCAGCAGTACACGAACATGCAAAAGATTACAAATAAAAATATTACGGTGCAAATCCGCCGTCATAATAGCAATGCGCGAAAGGTACAAACGCGCCTGGCTCTTAAAGGGAATGGGAGATGAATCTCTGATTGGTTTATTGCATGTTACGCACAGAACACGCCTCTGAATTAATGAAAACACTTAGTACAACCCTTTTAGACCATGCGCCCGGTGCATGGAACCTTTTATCCGCTGTCAAAATAGCAAAACTGGATTTGGACATGCCATCCGCTTAGATCGTTAAAATAGGGCCCTTAATCTCATATGAGTCCTATAGGATCCTATTATGATAGAACATCCTAAAGGACTGTTTTACTAGGGGTGTATGTCTTAGTTTCAGTGAAGAATATAATAATGGAAAGTGCTTCTTTCACATTGACATTATCTAAATTGTTAACTTCAGTCAAACTGAGTGCATACAGCAGAAAGTCATATTATTCAGTTAGGCTGCTATCCTATTTGAAATAGGTATTGAATTTAATACTTTAATAGTTGTCCAAGTTCGTTATCTAGAACATAGCAAAAAAACAAGGCACTTTGGCTGCCCCAGTGGGAAGGAACTCACGGTGCAAGTTTGCTAGTGCATGTGTGTCGCTCACCCTATCAAATAAACACTTCTCCTTTTTAACTTTCTCCATTCTTTTGTCATCTACACAAGATACCATACGAGCCACAGCTGTAGTTAACTAGCTATGAGTTTAGCTATCAGATGAAAATTGACATCACTTTGACTCTGTGGGCCGAATATACTAACACTAGCGCAGTTTGCGCTGCGTCTGTTTATGCGAGTTCGGTAATGCTTCCGAACTACGTCTGTTTATGCGCACGCTATGCTTCCACATTTAGCGTAGTAATTATCAAACCCATACCCATTACGCAATTAGCTCTTACTCCGCCCTCCATTAGCGCGCCTCTAAAAGAGCAAACAATGGGCCCGTTTGGATCGATCATGGATCTGCCTACGGGAAAAAGAAAGCGCAAGCTTAAATTTTGTGAAGAAGAACTTAACATCTTAGTGCATGAAGTAACAGCATATTACAGGGCAGAACATCTACCCCCTCTGAAAAAAATTCAATTTGGATTGCCATAACAAGTTAAATCAACTCGTTATTATCTACACGGAGAGAAGTGAAGAATGTATAAAAACGGTGGCAAGTAATAAAGCGCAGAACAAAAGAGAAGGTTGCGTACAAAAAATAGACACACTACTACTGGTGGTGCAGCAAATACACGTTGCTGAACGAGTGGAAGGTGTGGACGGCATAGATACTGCTGAGATCTCTGTAGAGAATGAAGGTATGTGTGGTTTGTAATGATACTGTTGTGTTGGCGTTTGGCATATATGTTTAGCCTATATCATTAAGATGTAAAGCAAACCGACGTGGTTAAGTAATTAAAGAGTGTTACATAGGTCAAGAATAGCAAAATTGCATCAAAAATGGAACAGATGGAGGCATTTGTCTTTTTTTGTGCCAAGTGTATTTGATTCTATGTTTGAAACTTGTTGCTGTCACTGCTGCCATTGATGTAGCTATGTTTGAACACACAGGAAAACGCGCTTGCTGGTTTAGACCTGAGGGGTATTCCATAAAACTAGTTTAGAAAACAAGCCAGGCTTATTTTGGTTAGTCAGGCTTATTTTCAGTGAATTCTGTTCCATAAAGCTAACTGAAAATAGTTCAAACTCAGTTACCCTGCAACTTATGCTGGGAAACTAACCTGGTCCAGGGCAGGCTAATTGTCAGGCTAAGCCTAGCTTGATGCGTAACTGGAATACCGTTAACACTGACCTGTGCTTGGAATGTGATGCTGCCATTTCATATCATGTAACCATTATCAGTCCAAATATTAAAGCAAATGCACTTTAATAATAAATGTAATACATTTGAACATACAAAAAGTGTAACAAATGCAAAAAAATGAAGTTACATTTGTTTAGTTGGTATGATCGTTGTAATGAATCAAATAAATAGGGAGCTCAAACCATATGTGTCAGACGCATAATCATGGTGTTTCCTTTCATCCTTAAGGTGGTGAATGAGGTAGCGATCATATGCAAGGCATTGCAAAGAGAACGTACTGTCAGGGACAGGGCAGACCCGTTGGCTTTTTCTGACAACTACCTGCTTGAGCGGTATGGTTCGAGGGAAGGGACAGCATTTATGTAGATTACATTGTAGTTTCATGTGCTGTGCTACATAAAATTGCCTGTCTAGAGAGAGAGAGGCAACCAAGGATGGTTGTAGAGCAAGACTGGGGTTTTGAAGCCGTTTTCGAGGACAATGAAACAGGCACGGTCATAAGTGACAGTCTAGGGTGACCATACGTCCTCTTTTCCCCGGACATGTCCTCTTTGATTACCGTTGTTTCAGCAACACTAGCAACACGAACGCAGTTTTTTATAGTCGAACGCAGATTTTTTTCTTCAAAATAATAGCGCTCATTCCGATGCATGAAATATTCGTTCTAAATTCATTTTAATGCTAGTGAATTATAATCAAAAACCATTGTGTTATGTGTTTAAGTAACTATTAAAATAGTTTGAATAAAGATTAATATTTTTAATAACAATTGTAAAAGATATGCAGTAAACTAAATTTTATGAATATATTGTCTCATATAAACTAAAATATTCATTGTGCCAAAACCTGTGCTATGGATAAATGTTCAATAGAATGTGTTTCATCCAAATATAGTCTCAATCCCTCGAGTACTTAAGGCAGTATAGCCAAAAACAATGATTTGATTATAATTCACTAACTTTAAAATTAATTTACAATGATTATTTCATGCATTGGAATGGGCTCTATTATTTTGAAACAAAAATGTAATTATTTCTTCACTTAAATTGCTGCTGTCAGAGTTGGTCATTATTCTCTCTCTTACATACACACACACGTCAATGTATTGTGACAAATATATTATTTCACTTTCATTGACTATAGTAATGTACATTTCCAATTATTTGCTGCATACACATTTAGACGATCAGCAACTTCTTGCCAGCCTTTCTCTTTTGTTTAATTAATTGCTGCGGTATTCCTTTTTTGGTAATCATATGTTTCGAAAAGCAAACGCTACTCAGTCGCGGTGAATATTGCTGCTCTTTCTTTCCCCTTATTTGACATGGTAAATTGATGAATCTATGCTCCACCATCAGGGCTTCTTAACAATAGCGTGCACGCGCTATTAGCTAGACTATTTGAACCTGGTTTGAATTAGTGAGATCACATGAGCTTCAACTTAACGTTATGGAACCGATTTAAGCACAGCTGATTAGTTCGGTTCATTCAAGTCTCGTTTAGGACTTTAATCTTCGCTTTTCTAAGCGGCCTTTATGGAATACCCCCCTGCTTTTAAGAGGCAGAGAATTCCCCCCGCAGAATAGAGGCACGCTTTTACTGGCAGTCTCTGTAAATACCACTGAATATATAAATAGGCGCACTTTACGTGTATCCTCCCAACTTTTTAGGTGGAACTCCCACTTTCCCCATGACCCTCCCACAAACGCATATTGAAAGCGCAACTTGTCTCTTTTCGCTCATTTGGCAGGCAATTTGCAATTTTACCCAAGTGCGCCCGATTTGTAAATAGCCCGCATTGGTTACGTCCGTCTTTGCGACCAATTAGCGCCTGGAAACAGTCGCAAACAGCTTGATAAATCTAGCCCTGTGTTTCTTGCCCATGGGGGCAATAGCACAACAAGGTGAACAACCTTAAGAACAGCATCGTAACCCGACAGATTATCTACAGGTAATTGACAAACAAATGCAATTCATGTGCCAAACGCAATGTCAACGTCTGAATATTTGTGTTTTCATTTTTTTACTTGGCATTGGGGCAATGGTTTTACATTGGCGCAGTGCCACGGTAAAATAAATGTAGTGGAAAAGCTGATGTACTTTATTGTTATGAATTAGGTATTAATTACTAAGTTTATGAAGTGTTAAATGTTAGATTGTATTATTATGTATATGTACATTTCTTGTGTTTTACTAGATGTATTTACGTGTATTGTGTTTTACTAGTTCTATTTACATGTATTGTGTTTTTACTAGGTGTATTTACGTGTAATTATACCCACTGGTATAATCTAATTTACAAATCTAATTTACAAATCAATCCTAAGACTAACCCCCCCTTACCTGAACTCACTCCTCACCGTTGCCTCACCCTCCCGAAACCTGCGCTCATCCAGGTACATCTCCCTGATCACTCCAAAAGCCCACACCTCTTTTGGCCGAAATTCATTCCAGTTCGCCGCAGCTAACGATTGGAACGAGCTACAGAAGACTCTGAAAC
>JACXGM010011928.1:0-24504 GCA_016801145.1 Umbra pygmaea
CACCTGTCTGCCTGAGAGAAGGAGAGTGCTCTGGAGCTCTGCTGTGAAGCACTTGTCTGCCTGACAGGATTAACAGCGCTCTGGTCTTATCAGGAAGACGTTTTAAGATGCCTGAATAGCAAGTCCAAAATGGACCCTGCACAACTTCACTTGGTAGGATGACTTATTAAACAGTGCAGGTTTGCGGGGGCATCTGAATGTATTTAGTCTTAAATCAGATGGAGAATGTCTTCATAGACTGTCAGAGGGTTGAGCATGGGTGACTGAAGGAATTACATTTTGTTCTTTTTTTATTTGCACATTATAACAAAAGCAGTGGCTGTTTCTACTGTCCGTGTGATTGACACGGCTTTGTCGAGTGTTTGGATATGCAGTTGCCTTAAAGGTTTTGTCAGCCTTCTCTCTTGGCCGCAAGCTGGACATTAGGCAGTTGTCCTTAACATTCAAAATGAAAGAATTTAAGTCTAATTACCAATTGATTTGCTATTTTAAGAAGATGAACATTTTATTGTAAACGTGGTGAGAAATACATTTTTTTTCTGCTATTTTAATAAACTTCAGTCAAGCTACTTTGCAAAAAGTTCAACTCTTTTTGGTTGCTACTAACTGGAACACATTGTTGACACGTTGTCTCTCTGACAGTGAACAGATATTCTGCCTGCTTCATAGTCCTGAGTAATCTTAGGCTCATAGCCAGGTACAGCACAAGTATATACCACCAAAAATTATCATCACCGATATATAATTCATGGTATGCTTTTTGCTGATACTTTTTATTGAATTGAGTAGCCTTCACTACAGAAATAAGGTAAAAAATGATAAGTGATAATATATATATCTGATGGTATATTATTAAACTAGTAATATTATATAATTCCCAATGATAAAAGAGTGGTCCACAACGCTCAGATGTCTGCACGCACAATAAGCAACCAAATTATAGATGATTATTTATCTACTTTAGAAGTTAATAAATTATCAAGTATGTTTAACAAATAACATTCCTGATGTGTCAAATTAATTTGGAGGGTTTGTGCTTCTGCTTCCTGGCTGTAACAATGCCCTTGCTCCTGACAAAATGTACTTCAGCTGATTCCAGGTAGGTTGCAGCCCTGAAACATGGTTACACTAGAAGTTGAAGCATTCCTGGAGGCTTCATGTTTCTTTACACGTCAGTTAATTTGTGCCTTATCTTTTCTTTATACTTTTTGACTGACAAAGCATTTGATTGTGCGGTATTCACGCCTTAGTTTGGCAATTTGGAATTTACAATATCTTTCATTATTTTCAGTGTCAGATCTGTTCTTTTTCTGCCTATTTACATGTGGTGAAAAGCTCCCTAAAAAGAACACTTGACTATGAGATATTGATCACTTTAATTCACACTCTTGTGAAGCAGTTGAATCACCCGAAAATGAATCGACTCTCTAATTATTTAGGTTGATATGATTTGGAGTGAGAAAAATGTACTTGGAAACAATTTATGATTAGAATACTGACTTCAATAATAATTTTGCCACACTGTAGTTGAGACAGTGATATCTATTATCTACCATGCTGCTGATCTCTGTACACCAGTTGAGTAGAATACCACACAAGTGTAAGACTTTGTGGCCTGGTGCAATGTTTGCTGTTGCAGTAGCAGCTTGGTGCAATCTCACCGTGGAGGCAGTCCAGACAAGCTACTAGGGGTTTCCACTATTGGGCAATGGCACAAGGCGCTTCACTGTCATTGGCAACAAAAGACAGGAAAAAAACAGTAAGAATGTAGGACTCAATGCATTCCAACAAAGCTATTGGTTAATGTGTGCTGAATGCCACTGTAAACATCTTAACAATCACCCCTATGCTCTTGTTCTATAATGTTTAATAGGGATCTCTGATGTTCTATCTCCCTTGGCTATCAGATCTAACTTGGGTATTGTGACAAGATGTAAGCATCATGTGATTTCCTCTCGCTGAATGGTCTATATCTCAAAAAACCTCACTGTAGGCCTGGTGTCAATCGGAAGTGGTGAAACTTCACACCAAACCTATCATCATCTGTTGACTCAGGCTTTTTTGCTGTGTTCAACTGGTCAAATTTTGCTCTCTATAAGCCATGCTATACTGCTTAAAATAAGGTGTTTTATAGAAAACAAAGATCTAATTGAGGTCTGGCACTGTGGTGACAATACCTCCACCTGGCAGGCATGCTGTGGTCGTGTTGCTGTATATGTAGCTTTCACATGTGCTGCAGATGAACCCACCTCACCCACTTTGCTGTCGAAGATCCAGGGGGGCTTTAAGTAGGTCGACACTTCAATATCTACAGTAGAACAAGCATACAGTACTCACAGCATGGTCCTGCACACATCTATGCAAGCGTTATGCTGAAATGTGTTTAAAAATGACAGACACACACACGCTATCTGATCTGCAGCTCCTGCGTTTCCACCAACACAGGAAACCATTGTACTGTCACTAGATCTTGTCAGGCCCAGTTGGTTGTGTGAACCCTGGAGTTAATGTTTTGGATGTCCTTAATTAGTTCCAGCCAACATACAACACCAAGGACATGGATAAAGACAACGTTATGCAAGAATGGTCAAAGTGCATTCTCCCTTTGTGGACTGCAATACAAATCCTGATTACAGTAACATATGCACAATTACATTCCACCATTGTCTACAACAGCGGTATAATCGTGACCAGAGATGATTCTAGAGTCTGAAGGGGCCCTAGGCAGAAAACAAAGAATCCTGGGATTTTTGTTTCGATGTTGCTGTCAATGCTGAAGATTCCATTTGGTCACACCTCAGGGGCCCCCTAGATTCTTGGGGGCCACATGCATTTGCTGATCTGATCTTTTCATGGCACAAAACACAAAGCAGGGGTAGATTTAGTATATTCACCAGCAGGTGGCAACAATAAACTGTATTAGAGAAATTATTTTTTACCTTCCTCTACCTCGTCTTGAAGGGTTTAAAGACAATACTTTACAAATCAACATTATGACATTAGGGGGCATGTGCCCCCTCAGATTTTTGAGCCAAGTGTATTTTCCTTTTAATATCTGTATTTGTGGGGACATGTTTCCGTGTGTTATGAAAACTGTGCCTCCTTAAAAAAATAAGTGCATGATGCCTCTGAACAAGGGAAAAACATTTCCAATGTTTTTTATAACTGCTCTGGCCAGATAATTGTTTTATTGTTGAATGTAACAATTATTAACCTGCAATTCAAAGTATTTATTTATTAATTATAAAAGCAAAGCAGAAGAGTGAAATGCTGCAGTAACAGAATTGTAAAAATCACTGTAACTAATATTTCATAGTGTAAAAACGTTCACAGACAATTCTATAACCCTGGGTCTACCTGGTTCTAACATGTGGGCTTTAACTTCTGTAACCCTGGTTATACTTGGTTCTAAATTGCAGTCTTTCACTTCTGTAACCCGGTTTATACCTGGTTCTTACATGTGGTCTTTAACTTCTATAACTCTTTTTATTTTCTTTATGAATTCTGTCAATGAAATAACACATGTTTTTGGTCTGTTAGAGATAGCACGTAAGCATATTAATCTTGGTCAGCCGGTTTTCAGGTTAGAGTAAATAACTGACCTGGAAGCGGCTAACATTATTAAGTCCATGAAACCCTCAAACCAGTGGTGGTTCTCAACAAATTTGGTGTGACCAGTGTTTAATCCGATGGGCACATTTTGGTGCTAGCGCATAAAATCGTAATAACTTGATTTGTGTAGAACCGCACCTGCCTCAAAGGCGAAAGATGCGTATGGCCTTGACACACATTATTTAAAAATACATAAAGATGCGCTGGTATGCCCGATAACACATCTGATAAATCTATCAATCAAAATGGAAGTTGTTCCATCAGGATGGAAGGTGGCAGTCTCACCAATTTTTTAATCAGGAGACAAAACTCATTTCAAACTATTGCCCCATCAGCATCCTCCCTGTTGTTTCTAAGGTTGCAGAAAAGTGGATCGCCAAATTGCTGAATAAACACCTCAGTCACGGCCATTCTCCTGCACACCATGCAATTTGGGTTTCGCCAGTACAAATCCACAGAGCCGGTAAACTGTCTTCATTGCAACAGTGAAATCATTGTTTGATAAAATCACCTGTGTTGGTAGTCTTTTCAGATTTAAAGGTGTTTGATACAGTAGAGGCTAGACCATCGAGCCCTCCTGTCTAAACTGACTCACTTCAACTTTGCAGAAGATGCGCTAGCTGGGTCTGCTCAGCTTGGTTTCAATCTTACTTGTCCAACAGAAGACAATCTGTGGGTGTTGATGGCACAAAGTCATCTTACCTTGAATGTCCAGCAGGGGTCCCACAAGGCTCTATTTTGGGTCCAGTATTGTGCTCTTTATATATAAATGATTTGCCAAATGTTTGTCAAAAAGTCAATATCTAAATGTATGCTGATGATGAAGTTATTTTTACATCTGTTAAAAACACACAGGAAGCATCATTCATCATTACATCACCACTGGAGAATATACAGCATTGGCTCTTTAAATCCTGCCTATTTGTGAACAAAAAGAAAACAATTGGTATGATGTTCACAAAGAAATCCATAAAACTGGAGCGGTCCAGTGTGTCCCTGGGGGAAGTGAAACTTGACATTGTAGAAAAGTTCAAGTAGCTCAGGGTCACATTGGACCCAACATTTTCATTGAAAAACATTAAATTCACAGCGAACACAATCAAATTCAACCTACATAACTTTAAACAAATCAGACCATCGATGAAAATTACTTCTGCTAAAATGTTTCTACACGAAAATGATATTTTCACACAGATTACTGCATCACAATCTGGTCACTCACTGGAGACACAATTTTAAAACCCATAGAAACGTTATTCAAAAAATCTATAAAAATATTTAATCAAAAGCCTCTGTCATTCAATCAGTGTAATATTTTAGAAAAATACAATATGCTTAATTTTGAAAATGTTATTCATTTTAAAAATAGCTGTTTAATTTACAAAGTCTTTCACAGAGTATCCCCACCTCAACTTTCTACATATATTAAACCAATGACTGACAGTGGTTTTGGCATCAGAGCCTCATCCAGAGACCTAGAGATCCCATATAGAAAAACAACCTTTGAACAAACTGTTCTCTCTTTCAGAGGAAGTCACATTTGGAACAGCCTCCCATCAAATATTAGAGAATGTCCCACTTATTGCACATTTAGTTTAACAGTTTCTTAAAAGTTCCCAGTCATGTTCTCATATTGACTAATTTTATTGATGTAATGTAATTAGTCTGAATGCGTGTTTATGTGTTTCTTGACTGATATTGTATATTGCCATATTATCCTTTTGTGTTGTTGTCTTCCTGCCTCAGGACTACATATGAAAAAGAGCACTTATGCTATTATCTGGCTCATTTACAGTCTGTACAGAAGTGTAGGATTGTTCATTAATGTGCATTGTCCCAAATAAATAAAAATAAATAAAATGTTCCTTTTAACATCTTCAACATGTACTAATTCCTGTAGATGAAACACCTCTGTTCTCCCCAAAAGTATTGTATTACCATAATCTTATTTTGTTAATATCTACTTTACTTTAACCCTTGTGTTTAGCGCTTGCTATCTGATACAGATACAGGATCTATAGAGCCAGCTCAGTCACAGTGCAAAGCCAGCATTAATTGAAAAGGTATGCCAGTAAGAGTTGGTCGTTGAATATACTCCAGAGAAATACTTATTTGACCATTACCATTGAAGTTTTGTTACATTGTTGTTTGTTTTGTTATTTTACCGTTTGTTACTTCACAAACTTTAACGTAGACTATGAATGCATCAAATTAGGATAGGCCTGATTAATTGTATGCACACATTTAGTCATCTTCATTAAACAAATCAAGCTGGAGCATTGACTCAACCTACAATCAACCAAGAGCCGTGAGCAAATCTTCTGAATCAAACATGTATGAAACGCGAATGTTTTGATAATTGCTGTCTATGTTGCTTACACATCCAAAAGAAAGTCATGACAAGTAAGTTTGCTTTAAATAGTTATTTAACCACTCTTGCAGGGGTTTCCAAACCTGCCCTGGAGACCTACCAACCGTTTGCTTTTCACTCCAACCACAAATAATGTAGCCTCATTCAGCTTATCAACCGGCTAATTATTAGAATCACCTGTTCTAAGTTAGGGTTGGAGTGAAAACAATCTTTCTGTCCTTTCGCAGTCCTCACTTCTCATTGGTTTATGGGATGGGGAAGAGGGCCAGTTATATACAGTACACAGTTCCGGTAAGAATTAAGAGACCACAGCAATTGTTCTTCAATCAGCATCTCTACATGTATGGAAGCCATTCCATTTCAACGTCTGCTGAATTCCAACACGGGCAACTCATTCTACTGAACGAGGTACTGATTATGTGATCGCCTGAACCAAATTGTATTTAACAAGGAAAAGTAGAACAATCACTGCTGTGGTCATCACTATTCTCTTGCAATAGGCCCAACTGGATGGCAAAAACAATTGCTGGTGGTATCTGAAAAGAAATTGGAATAAAAAAGAACTATTGACCAAAGTATTTGAAAAGGAAATGGTCGAGTAAAACAAGGGTTCTGGATTTACTGGCATAGAGCGAGTGTTCGGTTACTTCCATTGTTAAAATGTAGAAGATGGCCGTTCATAAGAACAAGGTCAAGCAGCAGACATTGGGGACAAAGCTAAAGACCAACTGAGGGATGAAAATGACTTTACTAACCAGGATGATCAAGTGACCTAAAATAAGACCTAAAAACAATAATGGCCAATGCCAGTTAGGGTGAAGTGCATGGCAAGGATGGTTTGAAGTCGTGCAAAGATTGAAAACACCCTTCATCATTGAGAATCAAAGAAGAACCAAGCAGAGATTTGCAAAAGGCCATAAGGATTTGACTGTAGAGGGCTGGAGTACGTCAGTTCTGATGAGTCCAATGTTCAGCTTTGCCCAACACCTTGTCACCTAACGGTCAGACTGAGACCTGGAGGGGCCTACAAGGGGCCTGCAAACCAAGGTGTATCGCCCTTACTGTGAAATTTGGTGGAGAATCAGTGATGATCTTGGGGTGCTTCAGCAAGACTGGAATCGGGCAGATTTAACTAAAGGACACATGAATCAAGCCATGTACAAGGTTTTCCTGGTAGAACTTACTTCCTTCCGCTCTGACAAATGTTGTCCCTCTAAACTTCTTCCTAGGTTCCACTTGTTTTACCAGTACTAGGATTCTTTTCCTAGCCACTGTACTTCAATTGTCTTTGTTGCTTGCTCTTTGGGGTTTTAGTCCTGTTTTCTGACAACGGCTGCTGTAAAAAAGGCCTTATGAAATAAATTTGATTAAATGTAGCCCTCCAGGAGAAGGGTTGAAGGCCCCTATGCTAGAATTTATTTTGCTGGTACCCCATTGTGTTCTTAGATGTATTACTAGACTGTCTGAGAATTTATCATGTGTTTTATTTGAAAAGGTTTGTTGGGGTCTTTATATTTACAGTAGAAAGAGCATCAATTCCTAAATGGAAACATCTCATGTGATAATAAATTGTAATCATATAAATTGTTTCTAGAATGACAAATTATCCTCATTATGCCTGGATTAGACGGTTGGTCGTTGTGGATTTGTGAAGTTGCAGTTCTCTTCATGTTGGTTAAACCGGTGTCCTCTGAGGCAGTTTAAAGGGCAGATGGTGGCCTATGTGTGTATTTGTAAGTGTTATTTTATAGAATTTTCTATTGAAATTGATGTATATTTTATTTGTAATGTATGCAGAGCTCAAATGTATATGGACCTTAAACTCATTTTAAATAATTGCTAAACAATAATTATATACAAAATAGTAAACTAGAATCCATGATCTTGGGAGTGGGTGGGGCACCTGGGTACATTGACAGCAGATTAGCATGGGCCACCTAGAGATCTGTAGGTCATTCATATTGGCCCTCCACATATTTAAAAACACTGCCCTGCTTGCTGGCCCCCCTAGAGATCTGCTGACAGGACCCTGTATGCTGGTGTAGCTCAGCCACCTAAACACAGGGTCTAATTATTTAACAGAAAATGTCATTGTCCATATCACTGTGTATTCTTCTTTCTCTACAGAGCTTCTGGTCTAGTCCAGGTCTGTCATGATCTCCTGCAGTAGGGGGTGCAGACACATCTCCTGCTCTTGCTTCTTTAGCAGGTGGATGAGGCGGACGTGCTCAGCTACCACCCATCGCAGGTCAGCCATCTTCTGTAGCAACTTGGCAAACAGCTGAGGACAGTCTGGGTGGATGGTTTTCAGCTGCAGTTCCAGGGTCCGCAGGACAGTTTCCTGGAGGTCCTCGATGGGCTTCACATTCACCAGGCCTGGGCGGTCTGAGAAAATGACCAGTGTAGTCAAAGGAGGTGGCTAGATTGCAAATACAGTGTGCAGTTATATAGCAGCCAGGTAGAGCAGCCAGGTAGAGCAGCCAGGTAGAGCAGCCAGGTAGAGCAGCCAGGTAGAGCAGCCAGGTATAGCAGCCAGGTATAGCAGCCAGGTATAGCAGCCAGGTATAACAACTCAGTGAGCTAAAGTCTAAGCTTATTGGAAATTATATATCATAAAACACTGTGTACTGCATAAAACAGGACACCACTACTTCATGTCTAATCTCAGGGCAATAAAAAAAAGCTATATTGCAGTCAGGGTCTAATGAACAGGGCTGGCCAGAGCTATAAGCAATACTTGTTTGCCTGGCAACACAATGTCATCCCGGCAACACAACTTCTGGTTTGTCATTTCAAAGTAATACGCTCGTAATTCATTGAAATAATCATTGTTAATTCATTGCACAGATAGGTAGTGGGTCCATGTTAATGTGTTGCTAAAACAAGTCTTTTTTTTAATTAAACAGACTCTAGTGAATGTATTTCAAATTTAATTGTGTTTTCACACGTGACACTGTCAATAAATTCAATCAAATTGTGTGTACAAATTACAATGTATATGTTAATGTTGTCAATATAAAGTTGTTAGTAAAAATATGTTGAATGCTTTTTTGCTATCGCATACTTCTATGTTCACAGATTACAATTGTATTTGTTTACACTTCGCTGGCTTTATAAAGAATTAACAATGGTTATTGCAATGAATTAAAACAAGCGCTATTATTTTAAAGAGACAAATCAGATTTTGTGTTGCCGAAAGAATATAGTGTTGCCAGGCAAACAGGATTTAACTGCTAATGTGAATCAATAAATTAAATATATGTAATTACCTCCACTAAGGATGATGACAGCGAGGAAGAGTGCCAAATCGCTATCGTCTAGCTCCAGCATGTTGAACTTCACAGCAAACTCAAACTTGGGCTCCACCATCTCACAGAAAGGCCTCCTCAAACTCTTGAGGAACTCCCGGGTCATAAAGATCTGGCCGTAGGCAATCAGCATGCCATCCTTATTCATCAGTGGTGCCATCATAGTCACCATGACCTCTATGAAACCGTACTTCAGCAGGGTCACCTGATCATTGATATCCAGCTCTGTGAAGCCAGGGATGCTCTTGGCAAACTCTGTGACCTCGTGCACAACCTCTGCCGAACGGAACTGGATCTGGCGGAACAAGGAGAGCTCGAGCTCACCAGCCGGATCCTGTGGCTCCAGTACTGGTAGTTTTCTACATTTTATGAAATGCTGACCTGCCATCAAAGAATTCATGTCATGGATGACAAAAAGCTGGAAGAAAAGATAAAGATATTTACTACAAAGTACCATTTCTATAAATTGCCATCCATCCTCTAGGCACTTAGTAGTGTATCAGAATGTGGCACTTGGTGCCCAAGTTGTTAACCTAATTAGGAAATTAAAGGAAAATTCCATTGAATTAAATATTATATGAGTATGTGCATTTATACAAGATGAATGACTGTGTGTTACTTATTTTCAATTGGCCAAATATAATATGCTTCCTACTGAACATTTGTAACTAGTAAATCACAACATAGGAGAACCGTACATCTTTTTTGATATTCCAGTATGTAGACCTACATTTGTCTGTGTGAGAGTGAATGCTAAGTGGTTTTCAATGGGTATGTTTTGATTGATCATTCACTTTTCCCATTGACATCAATGCATAATTCATGCTGCAATTTGGAAGTTGTGTGCAAGTACATTATCTCAAGTAATAATAGACGTGCTTACTGAGTTTCCATTGGTCTTCCCAGAGAGGATGGCTCTAGCCTTGCTCTTGGTCAGAGGAAAGTATCTGTTGTAGGACAGGCTCAGCTGTCTAGACAGGGCTCTCAGGTCAGCTGACTCTGGGATTCTGTTCTCCTCATCCATAAACTCGGCCAGCAGCTTCTCTCTCTCCACCTGGGGCATGCGTCCAAAGCGGATGGCTGAACGAGGACATATGGATGTTTTACAGTTCATTACATAACATTCTAGTAAAAGTGCCAGTCTATGAGGTTCACAGTTCATTACACTACATTCTAACAAGAGTGCCAATCTATTTTTGTATATTGGACGATGCTAACATCACTGCCGGCCCAATCCAGTCAATGAGTAGTTAGTTGGCTTCTCAACACAGATGTCATGAACTGTTTTAACAGACAGCTGTCAATAAAACAGTTGATATTTAATGTGTTTATCACTGTTTACATTAAAATATGTTGTGAAACAGGACTAATCAAATACGTAGATAAATAAATCATCCATTTATGGAAGATTTCTCAGTTGGGAAATAAAGGCACTATATATCTTTTCATAGTTGAGCTATTGGCGTAGTCTAGTTTTCTTCACTATTCTCTACATACAGTGTGATTGGCATAACTTCCTGATTTGCCCAATTTATATGCCATGTTTTGAAAAGCACATAATATATAACTTTCAAATATCAATTATCCAGCTAGGCCAGAATACCTTATTGTGTTTGGCTGTTGGTTTCCCCTTCAAAATTTTAACAATAAGTAAGTAAACAGGAACAAGCCTTCTGGCTTAATGAGTAGCCAACATAACTGTCAGGTTTGGAGTTGTCATATCGACAAATGAATTGTGCACAATCAAGGGTCATACCATCATGTGACATGCCCACACGCAGACACTTCTGAAAGCGACAGAACTGGCAGTTATTCCTGCTCTTCTTATAAATATGACAGTGCAGATTGCATGGGTCATACACCAGTTTTGATCGCAGGGTTCTGCGGAAGAAACCCTAAGAAAGAAGCGATACAGGAGTCAGACAGGAACAATATGTTATATTCATATTCCAGAAGTATACAGTATACAGTATATATATATATAATATTATATTACACACAGAGTTGTGTTCAAAAATGTACCTACCCCTGGCAAAATCTGTGAAATATTGGCAGCTTTTGGAAAACATGACTGATCATGCAGAAAAACGTTGTTATTTAGGTATACTGGTCAGGTTAAGCCATTTAATATCACATAATGGTGTCCTTTTCAAATCATAACGATAACTGAAATCACGCAAGTGGCTCTGATCAAATGTTTACATACTCTTGAACGATTGGCCTGAGAGTATACACACAAGTTGACCCACACACAGGTTTAAATGGATATTAAGGGTAAGTACCTACACCTGTAACTTGTTTGATTGTAATTGAAGTGGCTGTGTATACATTTTCAATGAGGTTCATAGCTTTTGAGACCCCTGCACATTTCATCCAGGGCTGCACTGACTTAGCTGTATACTGAGCCATGGGGAAAGCAAAATAACTGTTAAAGGACCTGAGAGAAAAGGTAGTTGAACTTCATAAATCAGGAAAAGAATATAAAATAAAATCCAAAGATTTGAAAATGACAATCAGTACTGTTTAAACTCTGATAAAGTGTAAAATGTGGAGTTTCATGCCATGGTCAGGTAGACCAACAAAATTATAACTGCCAGTAATATTGGTTGGGATGCAAAGAAATACCCACAATTAACTTCAGCTGTTATACAGAATTCTCTGCAAAAAAGTGGTGTGGTTGTTTCAAGATGCACAATAAGAAGGTACTTGAACAAAAATAGTCTGCATGGTCGATTTGGTAGATAAAAGTTGTTACTGCGCCAATGCCACATAACAGCCCACGTACAATATGCCAAACAGAACTTAGACAAGCCTCAAAACTGCTGAACGTTATGGTCACACATATAAACACTATTTTTGAAGAGAAATCATGCCTATGACGGAAGGTACACTATGCCTATTGTGAAACAGAGGTGGATCTTTGATGTTATGGATGTGTGAGCTTCAGTGGCACAGGAAATTTTGTCAAAGTTGATTGCAAGATGAATGAAGCATGTTATCAGAAAATATTGGATGACAATTTGCATTCATCAGCCCTGCGCTACGCACTTGGATTTAGAACATGACAATGATCCAAAACACAAAGCCAAGTCGACCCTTCAGTGGCTACAGCAGGAAAAAGGTTCTGGAGTGGCCATCACAGTCTCCTCACCTTAATATAATTGAGATACTTTGGGGAGATCTGAAATGCAGTTTCATGCAAGACAACCAAAGTTTTTACAGGACAAGGAGGCTTTTTGCCAAGAAGAAATAGGCAGCTTTACCACCTGAGAAAATAAAGGGCGTCATCCATGACTATCACAAAAGACTGCAAGCTATCATTTATGCTAAAGGGGACAATACACAGTATTAAGATTTAAGGGTATATGGAAACCTTTGAACCGGGACATCTCATTATTTTAGTTATTGTTATGTTTTGTTTACTGATTCTGCTATTCTGTGATACCTTAAATGTTAATTTCCCATTAAAATTGTATTAATATATGTATTTTACCTGATCACTCATGTTTAGAAAGGAACCCATCTTACAAATTCTGCCAGGGTATGTAAACATTTTAGCAGCAATGTATACAAGTGCATCCAAAAAAATTAAAATATTGTGGAAAAGTAAATTTTTTCTGTAATTTAATTAAAGAACGTCTGGCTGTTCGTAGAATGCCGTATCAAAGTGTATTCATGGACTGGAAGAGCAAAGTGTGGTAGTAAAAAGTGCACAAGCTACAGGGATGACCGCAAAAGAAGTGCAATGTACATGGAAACAAAGTTATACATGAAATAACACACAATTCAAATACAGAGTGCAGGATATTCAAAGTATGCTGTAGGTATAATATACTGCAGAGTCAGTGCAAACAGGGTCTAAGATAAGAGAGGTAGATTAGTTGGAATACCAAGTGGCATTACAAAAATAACACTAGAGTAGGTAACATAATGAGCATGGCTATGGAAATGGTAGTGTGCAAAGTATACAGACAGCTGTGTGGGTGAATATGTGCAACATGCATTACGGGTTTGATGAAGGCACTAGGGAATTAATGGGCAGAGCGAGTGGGTGGAGCAAACACATACAATGGTCTGACAATAGATCTGATAGTAATACTTTAAAGGTAGTGATGCGGACTGTGGCCTCAACCTTTTTTGTAGGTTGTTCTAATCATTAGCAGTGGAGAACTGGAAGGAGACGTGGCTAAAGGAGTTACAGGCTTTTGTGCCAACCAGAGAGATATACCTGCTTGAGGGCTGGTTGAGAGTGGGTCATGCTCTAGAAATGAATGAGCTTAGGCAAGGTGGGGTTTTGCCTAGTAAGAACATGATACCAGTGAGTTTGGCGCCAGGTGTGTAACGAGGGCCATCCAACTACTGCATAGAGGTTTCAGTGATGGGTGTTATATGGAGTGTTGGTGACAAACAGGATGGTACTGTGGTATACTACATCTAATTTCCTAAGAAACGAGAGTTTGAGGCAATTGTATGAATTAACTTACCATAGTCTAGTATTGAAAGTATGGTCATTTTCACAAGTGCATGTTTGGCAGGAAGAGTGAAGGAGGCCTTATTATGGAATAGGAAGCCAATCCTAGATAACATTTTGGATTGGAGATGGTTTATGTGGGTCTGGAAGAAGAGTGAGGAGTCTAACCAGACCCCTAGGTATTTGTGGTTATCTACATACTCTAATGCAGACCGGTCCAGAGTGGTGATGCTTGTTGGGCAGGCAGGTGCAGAGTGTGACTGGTTGGAGAGCAAACATTTTTTACCAGAGTTTTAAAGCAATTGGAGTGTACAGAAGGAATGCTGTATATCATCAACGCTTTTTGGAGGTTATTTAACACAGTTTCCAGTGTAATGCCAGATGTTTAGAGAATATGCATTGACGTGAAAAAGTGTTGCCTGGAGCAAGATCGACATCATTGGTATATACAGGAAATAGACTCGACCCGAGAATCGAACCCTGAGGCACCCCCATAGAGACAGCCAGAGGTCCGGACAGCAGGCCCTCTAAAATAACACAAGGACAACTATCTGAGAAGTAATTTGTGAACCAGACGAGGCAGCCATTTGAGAAACTTGAGCCTGCAATGTGGATGCTGTAATTGACAGTGTCGAAAGCCTCGGCCAGGTCGAAAATTACAACAGACTATGCCAAATGTCGTTGTGTCCTTGAGCAAGGCACTTGCAAGTCGATCTGGTTAGGAGTGTCTGCTAAATGACTAAACTGTACTTTTTTTAATGAAATTACAGATTTCTTTTTCCAGATGCACTTGTACAGTATATACTCTGTATATATAAAACAAATACAAAATGTACGAGACATTGAAAATGAATACAAGGTTTGAGGTTCTGCTTTTCTGTTTCAAGATTAAATCCTCCTCCAGAGGGCACATAACAATCCATGTGTAGCCTACCTGTTAACCACACATCAATTTAGACCTACAGTACGCAGGTGCACCACAGTCCTACCTTGCAGCCTTCACAGGCGTGGACGCCGTAGTGAAAGCCTGTGGCCACGTCTCCACACACTCTGCAGTCGATGTTGAGCAGAGAGATGGGTTTAGCGTATGTAGGGTGCTTGGAGTGAGTAGGTCTGGACAGGTGGACGACGCTACGGTCTCCGGACTGAGACCACATTGGATCATCATTTACTGGATCTGAACAAATGCAATACAAAGCAACAGGAGGTATAAAGTGCATTTCATCAGGTCAAATAAAACAACATAATAACAACAACAGAAAAATAACCAATACATGGAAATTACATTGACTTCAGATTGAATTGATGTGAATAGATCATGGAGTTTTAGCATTTTCAGCGAGATAAGAACAGTTGACTTACAGTGATACTTGCTGTGTGAGTGGCTATTATGAAGAGGGCTGCTGAACGCGGACTCCACAGAGGGGCGATAATGATAGTCCAGGGTTGACGGTGTCTTTATGTCAAAGGTATTTGTTCTGTTGTTCAAGTCCGCCTGCTCCAACACACCCAGCCTGTAACTCATTATGGGCCAGCTGGCTCTGCTTGTGTCCATCATCTCTGGGTAAGGAGACAGAAGTGTTGGAGGAATAGGTTAATAAATAATATTGTCTCCATTCCAAATCAATACATTCACTGCCACCAACTGACGTTTCATGGGGAATGTAACCTTAGCCTGTTAATAGTTAACTAAGAAACATAAGTAGACAAAGTAAGGATCTAGATAAGCACTGCACATGGGACTAACAGCAATCACAGGAATTCACTTTAAAAGCAGTTTCTTTCAGCAACTCGAGAAGAACTCCAAGAAGAAACTTTTCAGCCCCACTGCAAGTAAACACAAAAAAAATTACCCTGTCAGGAAGCTGTAGGAATACATAAGACAATAAGTACATTTCATCATGTGTTTAAAACAGAGATATATGTTTAGGTGTTCAAGGAAAGACAGGTGAATAACTAGTATAGCTACATTCACTTCAAGCAAGATCATAAAACTGGACAGATCTACTCTTGCTCTCTGTGACTCCCTCACACCTCGCAGTTTCTGCCAAATTCAAAACGTGATTCAGTAACTTTCTGATGGTAGGATTAGAAATGTTTTTGCATCTGGAATGCAGGAGAAACATTTTAAGGCCATAAAACAGGACAATACGCATCTATATGCAGTTGTGGGAAAGAGGACCATGCTTTCAATGTGAACCACAAAATGATGATAAAATGGTCATTCTAGAAGTTCAGTTTTACAATAGGCATACATTTGTAGTCTATTTCCAAAATGACGCAAACAGGTAAAGAAACTGAAACCATTTAAATGAAAAAACAATGCGTGTGCGTCAGTGAGAATGTCTTACATAATGATGACTGATAAACCTTAACATAGATTGACTTAGTTGATTAAATTGCAAAGCCAAGCTTTAGAGCCAATGTAATCATTACAATACTCTAACAATGTTTCATGACCCTATGCCTATCTAGCCGTCACATTTAAACCTTGACAGATAGAAGTCCTCAGTCTGTTCCCGAATAGCCATGAAAGACATTGTTGCTCTTGTTAATCTTTTGACTCTTGAACTGTCTGATCATGGTACTCTTACACTGTCATTCAAATACCAATATAATTCATAGTTGTAGTCTGGCGTATTGGTCATGGTATTTTTCCCAGAAATACTCTTCACTATGCACCTTTACATGGTTCCTTAAGTATTCCTCAATTTTCCTTCATCTACGGTGTCAAATTACATTCAATTTTTTTGAAAATATATTGTATCAGACCCGACACCAGTCGATGCCGGGGGGGTATATTAAGTGGGATGCATACAGTGGAATTCACCATTTGATGCAAACTAATACCCTACAGTATAAGAAATATGCTAATATTGATCTTTTACAGTGTAAATGTAATGTTAATGGTACAAATCATGACTGGAAATTTCTCAGCATTAATGAATAACGTAAATATACAGCTCTGGAAAATATTAAGAGACCACTGCAAAATCATTGGTGCCTGTGGATTTACTATTGATAGCTATGTGTTTGGGTTAAATTAACATTTGTGTTTTGTTCTAGAAATACTGACAACATTCCTCCCAAATACAAATATTGTAATTCATTCAAATATTGTCATTCAGACATTTTTTTTCAGAAAGTGACAACTGGTCAGAATCACCAAAAAAGATGCAGTGTTGTTGGGCATTGAATAATACACAGAAAATAAGTTCATTTTAGGTGTTAAACAACATAATACTAATGTTTTAACTTAGGAAAATCTATATTTGGTGGCATACTAATAGTAATTGGCTTTCATACATCTCTGTATGCTCTCCACCAGTCTCTCGCATTGATTTTGTGTGACTTTATGCCACTCCTGGAGCAAAGATTCAAGCAGCTCAGCTTTGTTTGATGGCTTGTAACCGTCCATCTTCCTCTTGAGCACATTCCAGAGGTTTTCAATGGGGTTGATTTAAGAAGAAATTGCAGTGGTATCTTGAGTACAATACATTAACCTCTTCAAATAAATACATTCACAATATTATCTTTACAATGATAACACCTGACTGGATGTCAGTTAACAACCATATTTCAGTCTGCATCAAAGCTAGTGGAGACACACCTTGCCCATATGACTTGAAGGTTATACAGATTGAGTCACCAAATGCATCAAACGGTCCAACATCCAATACGGACTATAGGCTGTTTTTATTATATAACTAATAATCTTTATGTGGAAAAATAATTATTTTTTGAATTCTTATAATTGAAAAGGATTGAATCATTATAATTTTTTTCATAATAAAAAAAAATCCCAAGGACTCTGTAGGGCTACAAGCTTTAAGATGGGAACTCTTGTGGCTGTAAATGTAATTAGGACTCATTCTAATGTGATTGCAGTGTATACAAGCCTGCCACAATGACACACACGTAATTGGTAATTGTTTATTGATGTGTTTGCTGCTGTATGCTGGATACCTTCCGTTTATTATTTTATTATGAGTTTCTTAAGTAAACTATTTAATTCAACACAATGCTGCTCACCTCCTTCAGTTGTGAGTAGGGCTGGTTCAGGGGTATGGGGATGGACAGACAGGCATGTAAGCCTGAAGCTGCATCTGTTGGCACCAGGCAGGGGCAGGGAAAAATTATTTAGTATCCATAGCTTGCTAAAAGTTTACCTGATAGATTAAATGTGTTCTAAAAGAGGAATTCATTTTAAACACTCCAAATATTCTGTGAAGATATTAAGTTACTACGGTAATTTTAGCAGAGCAAACTTAGCCTATTTTATTATAAACTGAGCCAACAGGTTAATTCCCACCACTCCCAGTTTGGAGGTTGGTTCTGTGCCCACGGAAAGGGGTAATACGGTGTTCCAGGGTACAGAGAGTGCTCCTATTGTGGTGACCAAAACATCTTACTTTCATCTCAGAAATAATGCTAAAATTAGACCATTCATAACCCAGAAAGATGCAGAGAAACTAATTCACGCATTTCTTATTGGATTACTGCAACGCCCTCCTTACAGGCCTCCCAAAAAAGTATTTAGAGAAGAGTCAACTAATCCAGAACTCAGCAGCGAGACTCTTAACAAGAACCAAGAGGCGAGAACATATTACTCCAGTTCTGAAATCATTACACTGGCTCCCAGTTTCCCACAGGATTGATTTTAAGGTCCTCCTGCTTGTTTATAAAACTCTAAATGCCTCAGGACTAGCCTATTTTACAGACTCTCTAAAATCCTATGTTCCCCAAAGGGCACTCAGATCTTCCACAGCTAACCTGCTAATGGTACAAAATTCAACTCACAGAAAAGTTGGAGATGCTGCCTTTTTTAACTATGCTCCAAAACTGTGGAACACAATACCAAAAAAGATCAAAGAAGCATCATCTTATATTAAACAAGCTGTTAAAACATATCTTTTCACTATAGCATTTTAATAAGCCAGCACTCAAATGCTTTTTATGCTTTCCTTCTTTTAATATGTTCCTTTATTTCATTGCCTGCAAATGTGCTCTATGCTTTTTATTTTTTAAGTTACATTTTTTACATTTCTTTGTCTTTTATTGATGAAAATGTTTTTATTGATGCAAATTTCTTTCATTTAATTTGACTTTTATTAATGTAAAGCACTTTGACCTGCATTCCTTGTATGAAAGGTGCTATATAAATAAAGTTTTATTATTATTATGATTATTATTGTGGCAAAAAAAAAAGGCATGACCCTCCCCAACTATTTATTGATTACTTTTGTACTGATTGGCGCTTGGCAAAGATGTACAGATAGCCACTGTTCTTTTACAATCATGACATACATGACTTAACCTCTGCTTTCTCATCTCACACATCACAATCCACCAAGATGGTGGCCATTTCAGTAGATTTACTTACTAACATTGTTGTGGAAACACAATAAGCATGGAAAATAAATGCATGCTTCCTTCATTACTTCATATACTAAGTTACTCCTCTGGTAAAACAAAATTCACATGACATAAAACAATAAAACTATGAGACCATTCAACAAAGCACACTAATAACCAGGGCCGTGCACAGATATTTCGGGTGGCAGGGGCTCAAGTAAAAAAAGGGCACTCTACACGCGTGCACATGTGCGTGCATGCATACATAGACACACACACACACACAAACACAAATGCACACACACACTTTCCAAGTGTCCATTATTCAGATTTCCCAATGTTGCCACAAAACCATTTATAATCACACACTATGTTCTGAACTTGGGCCTAGTTCAGTCTCTTCTAACACACTATACCTTTAAAAAAGCACCAATTTAACAGGTATTAAGGTAATATAATTCAGTCAAGATGTGTTCATTTGATCAGACCAATCACTTATTAGTAGGCTAGAATAGACAAACTGCCTAAAGGTGACACAGGGTCAGATTGCTCAGTGGTTAGGGAGTCAGATTTGTTGGCGATTTCCGACCCCGACTGTGCCGAATGTTGTTGTGTCCTTGAGCAAGGCACTTTACCCTTCATTGCTCCAGGGGGATGTCCCTGTACACTTTAAGTCACTCTGGATAAGAACATACGCTAAATTACTGAAATGTAAAATATTACAAAATTTAAAAAGGCTGACGATTTATTCATATCGACAATTCTACTAATATCCTAATTGTAAGTGTTGTTGTTTTAACAATGCATTTGTATTCTTTAATTAAGAAGTAAACATGGCATTCTCAGTCATTTTACTCAGAGTTGTTGCAAGTAATCCTGGCCCCTATATAAATATATGTCTGGGCCCCAATCTTAAATATATTCATATTAATAGTATTATGTTATTATTAAGATCTGAACAGTGCCTGCAGTCCTCGTCTTCCAATACCGGATTGTTTTTTGACATTGTGTCTCTAATTAATTGAACACCTACGCCAAGGTATATTATCCCAAACTATACTGAACAAAACTAGAAATAGCAATTTCAAAGTAGTTAGTAAACTACAGTGCATATAAAGACATCAGTCAATTTACTGAGACAAAATCAAAGCATCTTGCAAAAATGTCACTGATGTTACAGACCAATTTGTGGAAATCAGTCAAATTGATGTATTAAACAACAATAGCAATTCTATATATTTGCAGTGTAGGCCCACTGTTTCATGGTGCATATGTGTATTCCCATAAATCCATTGATGTTAATCAATTTATTAAATTGAAGTCCTTACTTGAACTCTTACATAGGAAGTAATTGAAATTGTTGCATTTGGTGTCTTTGTTTAGTTTAACGAGTAACGAAGTCACATAGCCTACATCATGCACCACTAACATGGCAGATTATTATGTGGGTTTATAAACAAATGTTTCAAATAACTGCATAAACTGGATAATGAGCCACAGGAGTAGTTTCATAATTTTGAAGAACAATTTACCAGTCTTTCCTACTAATTTGCCTTACCTCTCTATCCTGGTTCATTCTCCTATTTGTTGACTGCTACATTGCTTTTACTACGTACCTGCCTGATTGGCTAGCAACACTTTCTGCTGAGGGTAGACAAAGGCAGTGTTGATTAATGCGCACATTATGTTGACAACTAAACAATAATTTATAGCATGTAATAATCTGATTCTGGAAAAACCAGGGACTGTTGGACAGCTATCCCATCTGTGTAACTTGCACTTTAATATTTCGTCACATTCACCACAAAACATACGTTTTGAATTTTATACACCAATGTTAAGGGGAACTTCCGCTTTAAAACGATGTGCAACTTTTGTATTAACTCTTAACATTAAGCTCAGTCAGTAGAGCCAGTTAACGAAGACAGCTACCTAGATCATCTGAGATAAGCCCACCGCTCGTTCATTTTCAGCTTGATGTGCAGTACACAGCGTCCTGCGTGTCGCAAACTAAGTTCTCCTTTCCAATGAATAATATATTGTAACACAAATTGTAGATTGCTTGCTACTCATTAAAACGTTGGACTATATAAATTTATATAAAAAGGCCAGCTGGCCGGAAACTTATCTAAAAACACAAGCATTGCTGAGTACCGATTAGTCAACTCAGCCCATCCCATCCGTGTGAGAATCGTCTTTATCTCCCCTGTAGTGTACAGGTGAAGTTGGAACAAACCATCGGTGTCTTAGAGGGGGTGGAGTAGGGCCCATAAATATACGACAATTACATTTTAGAGAATGTGAGACTGGTATAAAATCTTATAGTATTAAAGTATTACAAATTTTATTATAAATATAGACCAGCCAAGAGGTCACTTTTGAGTCTGAAGGGAAAAGGGCAGGGGCTCAAGCCCCCCCTGAGGTCTAACTCTGCACGTGCCTGGTAATAACACATTTCAATACATTAACTGGTTGTTATGGACTCGTTACGAGGCTTCCTCAGTGATTGTATATTTTAGCATATAGGTAAAGCTGCCGTTGCTGAATATTACCCAAAACTCAATTTCTCAGATGAGTGTCATTTTTCGTGAAAGATGGTGCAATTTTTGTTGGATCAGACCCAAATGGGACCGTGACTGAGAGCTACATGTAAAAATATGCACCAAACAATCCACTTTGAAATTTTGCTGTTTTCATGAATATGAAAGTTGGGTGACCCCCACCAGACTAAAAAAAATTGGTGACCCTCCCCTCAACAACCCGTATTTTCCTCCGGTAGTCCATGCCATAAATATCGAAAGGTCCCCTAGTAGATTCAGGGGCAGCTGGGAATTTTATTGATTAGGGTTTGTGTCACACATTAGGCATCCCTCTTGTGGAACTGAATAAACCTTTTCCTGTCCAGGCATTGGATAACAAGCCTTTAGGAGCAGGATTAGTTTGTCATAAAACAGTGGAAGTACTGCAGAGTGCTTTGGAGGCTGTTGGAGCATGAGCTCTATGTCAAGGCTGAAAAATGCCTTTTCCTTCAGCGTGCCATCTCCTTCTTGGGTTATCACATTTCGTCGACCAGTATTAGAGATGGAGGAGGATCACAATTAAAGCTGTGCATAATTGACCGACTAGTTTAACTAACTATTACCGTCGGTTTATTCGTGGCTTTGTCAAGGTGGTGGCTCCAATCACGTCCCTGTTAAAGGATGGGCCAAGCAGGTTGCGGTGGACCAAGTAGGTGGATAGGGCCTTCATCTAACTGAAGGCCCTGTTCTTATCCGGACCTGTCCTGCCTCACGCTGACCCGGCGTTACAGTTCGTTGTGGATGTGGAAGCTTCTGAGAGTGGGATTGGGGCGGTGCTGTCGCAGAGGTCCAGCGCCCCTGCGAAGCTCCGTCCCTGTGCATTCTACTCCCGGAAGTTGACACCTGCCAAGCGTAACTATAACATTGGCAATCGTGAGCTGTTGACCATTGTCAATGCCTTCAAAGCATGGAGGCTGCAAAATTGACTGCCTGGGGGACATGTATTGGTGGTCCACCTTAGCTGAAAACGTGAGAGTTTACGTTGCTCGAATTGTGCCCAGAGTAAAGCGCAGAGGTACCTTCCTGCAGGGAAATTAATGCCTCTTCCTGTTCCACAACGACATTGGTCCCATTTTGTCCATCGATTTTCTCACTGATCTCCCTCCCTCCTAGTGGAATACTGCGATCTTGGTTGTTGTGGACAGGTTCTCGAAGGCCTGTCGTGTCCTACCTCTCCATGGAGTGCCCTACAGACCACAGAGACTTTGTTTACGCATGTCTTCCGGCATTATGGGTTCCCGGAGGATATTGTCTCTGACCGTGGCCCCCAGTATACATTTCGGGTTCCATCCGGAAGCTCCCTCCTCAGGCCGGTGGTGGATGGCCACCCCTATTAGGCCAAGGTGCTGGAGACCCCCCCTCCACCGTTGGGGATTGGAAGTGACCAGGCCTACTCCGTGAGGTCCATCCTGGATTCGAGACGGTGAAGGGGCGGTCCCCAGTACCCTGTGGATTGAGAGGGGTATGGTCCTGAGGAGCGGTGCTTGGTTTTGGCCAGGGATGTGTGGGACCCCTCAGTCCTGTGCATTTTCCACTTGCGGCGGCCCGGATCATCCAGCGCCACACCCTCGAGGTTGTGCCGCGACGCTGAAGCTGCGCATCGGGGGGGGGGGGTACTGTCAGCATGGAAAATCCTGGAGCTCCCCCTAATGCCGCGAGCAGGATCAGGCGCTTGGGGTCCCCTGCTTTCTGACGTCACTGCTCCTGCCCCACACTTCTCATCAGCAGCAACCGGCTCTACCTGTGTGACATCTGATAGCTATTTAGTTCCACCAGCTGATGAGAGGGTTGTGGGTTATTGTTCCATTTGTTTAAGACTGTCACGCTGTGTACCTGTTATGTAAACCACTTTATATATTATGTATATGTAGACCTCTAAAGTATATTCACTATTATGTAGACTGCTATTTGTGTCACTTAAATTCAAGTTAGTGGAGTGATTGTAAGAGGTCAGCTATCTATTTTGATGCTCCTTGTTGCCTATTAAGGAGGTTTTGTGGCCATAAGCTTTGTTTTGTTAATTACTAAACTTGTGTTGTAATTCATTAAACCCAGTAAAGCTTGGAATAGCATCTATCCTGCATGTGGTTCCTAATTCTCCACCACAAATGTGACAACATATTGTTGCCCTTTCTTTTCTCTCTCCTGTCTATTTTCTTTTTTTAGAAAACCAAAACAGAGGCTCTCTGGATGTTTCCTTTTTGCCAAACACAAGAAAAGGAAATAGGGTAGGTGGATAGGTTAATCATTTAATGTTGAACTTCCCTGTGACACTGCACAAATCCATACAGGGCAACAGTGGTTAATGTAGATATATTATATTTTCTTGAATAAGTTTTATTTATTATTTTATTGACAGTACAGTAGGGAACAGAAGATAGGAAGACAGGTATATGTAGGGGAAGACTGAAAGGACGGGCACAGACAGTTAGCCAACCTGGTACTTAAACGCCATTGCCAGAGGGATTAAACTGCTATACTGAACACAACAGTGGTGGGTAAAGTAGCTTGTACAGTTACATTCCAGTTACTTGCTGAGTTCACAAGTTTTGAAAAGTCCCTAATTAAGACAAAATGATCAGGTATATGGAGTTCATATCTTACTGGTCCAGTGTTGGGTATAGTTACTTTTAGGATTACTTTTTAGTTACTTGATGAGTTCACAAGTTTTGGGAAGTCCCTAATTGAGACAAAATGATCAGGTTAATGGAGTTCATATCTTACTGGTGACCATGAATGATATGTTCTTTACTCTTTCTATTTGTTTTATAGGTCACTGTTAAGATATGAACTCCATTTACCTGATCA